>NLAK01000044.1:0-117854 GCA_002370295.1 Metschnikowia bowlesiae | reverse complement strand
AGAATGCTGAAATGAACCCTTGGAGGTGGGATTATGGATGACATTCGGAGAATCGGCGACCATAACGGGATTGTGAAACATTGCAACTCAGGGATATCTACGACCAAACCAGAGCGGAAGTGCCTCTCCAGAGATCCATCACTTTGACTCTAAAACATCAGGGCGTATGGAGCCATCAGTATGACAGGAACGTGTGACTGACATTGAGTGCGACTCGACCCAAAAAAATGTGTTTGTTTTTAATGTAAAGAAAAGAAAATTGGTGTAGAGTGTAGCGTATATTCTTAAAGCGCCATGAAAGCACTTTGACGTGAACCCTTGGAAATTACACTGTACTCCGGACATTTCGGACTCCTTGAAGCCTCGCCCGAACTCATAAGACCTCTTACTCTCCAAAAACACCCCATCTGGTTAAGAGGCAGGTACGGACCATCGGGGACACCGCCCCGAAGTTGCAGGCATGTATTTCACTGGAATTATATCTGCCACACCGAAGGAAGCAAAGGACGAGACAAGTGCTTGGCTTGGCCAGGGTGGGTCCAAGTCTGGGTGGTCCCCATAATTGGGGCGCGCACGCCTGAAGATACTCATTTTTCACTGGCGGTGCTTCGCACATTCCTATCCCAACATGTCGTTTGCAAACCAAGCACCCACTATTGTCGTGTTGAAGGAAGGTACCGATGCGTCACAGGGCAAGGGCCAGATCCTCAATAACATCAATGCTTGTCTCGCGATCCAGGAGACCTTGAAGCCCACGCTAGGCCCGTTCGGCTCGGATATCTTGATCAAGTCTTCCAACGGTAGAACCACCATCTCCAATGATGGCGCCACCATCTTGAAGCTATTAGATATCGTTCATCCAGCCGCCAAAATGTTGGTGGATATCTCCCGGTCCCAGGACGCCGAGGTGGGCGATGGTACCACTTCGGTAACCGTCTTGGCTGGGGAGTTCCTCAAGGAGAGCAAGACGTTCATCGAGGACGGCATCTCACCTCATTTGATCATCAAGGGCTTGCGAAAAGCCTGTGACTTGGCTGTATCCAAGATCAGAGACATCCAGGTGGAAACGCATAAGGACGACGAGGCCAGTTTCAGGAACCTTTTGGAGAGATGCGCCACCACGGCCATGTCGTCCAAGTTGATCAGTAAAAACTCTTCCTTTTTCACCAAGATGGTGGTGGACGCTGTCATGTCTCTTGATGATGACTTGGACGAGTCTATGATTGGCATCAAGAAGGTTCCGGGAGGAGCCATGGAGGACTCGTTATTTATCGATGGTGTTGCGTTTAAGAAAACCTTCAGCTATGCAGGGTTCGAGCAGCAACC
Organism: Metschnikowia bowlesiae; assembly: GCA_002370295.1. Classification (NCBI taxonomy): domain Eukaryota; kingdom Fungi; phylum Ascomycota; class Pichiomycetes; order Serinales; family Metschnikowiaceae; genus Metschnikowia; species Metschnikowia bowlesiae. Next base: position 116,528 of record NLAK01000044.1, on the reverse strand, counting down.
AAAGAAGTTCAAGGACCCTAAGGTGTTGTGCTTGAACATCGAGTTGGAGTTGAAGGCTGAGAAGGACAACGCAGAGGTGCGTGTGGAGCAGGTCAAAGACTATCAAGAGATCGTGGACGCCGAGTGGAAGATAATTTTCAACAAATTAGACGCCATCAGCGAGTCCGGTGCCGACATTGTGCTTTCTAAGTTGCCCATTGGAGATTTGGCCACGCAATATTTCGCTGACAGAAATATCTTCTGTGCCGGTCGTGTTGCTAGCGAAGACATGGAGCGGGTAATTAAAGCAGTGGGAGGAACCATTCAGTCAACAACCACGAGAATTGACGCAGAATCCTTGGGCACCTGTGCTGAGTTTGAGGAAGTGCAGATCGGTGGAGACAGGTACAATTTATTCCGCGGCTGCGCCGAGGCCAAGACATGTACGTTGATTTTACGCGGAGGAGCTGAGCAGGTGATTGCAGAGGTGGAAAGATCGTTACACGATGCCATCATGATAGTGAAGAGAGCCGTCAAACACAGTTCAGTGGTGGCTGGTGGAGGCGCCATTGAGATGGAATTGTCCAGGTACTTGCGCGAGTACTCGAAGACCGTGGCAGGCAAGCAGCAGTTGATTATTGCTTCGTTCGCCCGTGCTTTGGAGGTCATCCCAAGGCAACTCTGCGAGAATGCAGGCTTGGATGGCATAGAGTTGCTTAATGTGTTGCGGAGCTCCCATGCGAAGGGCGAGCTTTGGTACGGTGTTGACTTCCAAAAAGAATCAGTGGGGAACAACTTGGATAGCTTCATCTGGGAGCCCTCTTTGGTGAAGGTGAATGCGCTTCAGTCCGCCACGGAGGCTGCTACGTTGTTGCTATCTGTGGATGAGACCATCAAAAACCAAGATGACCAGGCAAACGGCGGACGCGGTCAGGGCGCGTTCTAGTGTACTATAGAATAATGATGCACGGAAAGTAATGAGGAGCAGTGCGGATGAATGGAACTCCAACTAGAAAGAGACCAGCAACTGGAGAAAAACCAGGAATGAATCGCCTTTTGAGAAGGGTGGTGGTATAATCGTAAATTATTGATGGTTGATGATCAACTCTTGATCAATTCTTGATGAGCAATGAGCAATGGATGTATTAATGCAACTGCTGAAAAGCACACCACAGCTTTGCATAGGACTTATTACCAACACATATTCAACTGAGTCACGCCGGAAGGTATGATGTGCTAGTAGCTCTGACCTCCGAATGAGCATTTGGTTGCAAACACAGAAGATCAGATCCTGTATTCGTCCATCACGCATGTTGCATCAACTAGAATGAAGAGGTGAACCCATTGTGCGGCCATTAAACCACTGAATCCCAATTGAGTCGGCTTCCACTTGCATACGCGGACACCTAGCCACGTTAAAAGCGTAAATGCGCCTAGGCCCCTACCTGCACGGGTGACTCGCGAAATCGCTGACAATGGAAGGTCGAGAAAATCGGCTTCTAAGTTTGGCAGCAAACGGTTTGCATTGTGGGAACAATCGGAGCTCTTATGCAATAACACAGGATATTCATAGCGGAGGTGCCTGTGTATGATTCGGAAGGTTTGGACTGTTGCTAGAACAACTCGGGCTGGATGCTAACAATCGTGGCTTGACTGCCCGAGTGCGACAATCGCGTTAAAGATGCTGCAAGGCGATTATGTCGAGGCTAATGGAGCGAAAAAGGCCATCCTTTGAGATGACGCGTTATGAGCGCTACTCAGCTTTGAGACGCGATTTGCATCCTTTGCGCGAAAAACCCAGACACGCCTGCAGTCAGCGGGACATTGTGACGCGGATTCTCATTGAAACCACATGTAAACAGTTGAATCCAATCTTCTGGCATGTCGCTTGGGCCTTTGACAAAAACAATTCCATCTCAGCCAATTTATCAATCACCCTCAGTAAGTGGAGACCATCGCTCGGACTTTGGCCACGTTTAGGCGGGTCACGCGAGGCGGGTTACGCGAAAAGGACATTGCGCACTTGCGTTGCGAGTACACTGCGAAATTCACTTTCAATGCGTGGATTCCCCTTCCCCATTGGGTGCATACATTACACTAATCGAGGCATCTGAATATGCACTGCCCACCCGAATTAGCGCCAGCCCACGCCTTCGTCTAGTAAATCACCCAAACTTTGTGGACGGGTCCTAAAACCCCACCGCGTAGAATTCAATGGCTGTGCCCAGGTATTATCCACCACCCGACTAGTGCGGCCATGACTCCAAAATCTCCCTCTCGGCACGCAATCGTGGGGAAACTTTTCAGGAGCATTGCGAGATCTTCACGCAGTGTCCCGCGCTTGTGTGCACGCGCTGGCCCTCCTGCGCTCCTGGTGCTCGATATTTCTTTTCGCGACGCGGCTGGGTACGTCTTTATAAAACAGCCTTCCAAACACCCTGCTCCGGCGGCTGTTGTTTTTTTGCAAACTACTTTTCATTTCCATCCTTCACTATTCATTAGTACCGGGGTATTCTGCTTTCTCGAACCCCGCTGTACATCCATTCCTTTTGCTTCACTCCTGTCAATTCATTGTTTTGCATAACCTGTCTTTTTCATTTGGATTTGGCCAGAGTTGCCCTTTCATGCCTGGAAACCGATATCTTTCTTGTGAAACTCGAGTCGTGCTCTCTTAATTTTTCCCGGGAATTCGCATCTTTATATCCAATCTCAGTGGTCATCCAGGGGTTGTCATTCAGGGGTATTATTTATAGGCTCGCAAAAATTGGCTGCAATTCCACTACTCCTTAGTTCACGCCTTCCGCCCCCACAACCGAGTCGTTATACCACCTCCTTTTCTTTCTGATACCCATTATTTCTTGCCATGTCTAGACTATTTGGCCCGCCACATCCCAAACCTAGAGCCTACCCTTATGTCTTAGAGGTTCTTGAGACTCAGGCCAACCAAAAACTCACTTCGGAATACAACCAAGATATCAAAAAATGGCTCTCTGTCTTGGAAGCGCAGCTGTTGGTAAATCCCCAAATGATCGATATCCAACCCGAGATTCAGTGGTACATGCGCCCATACTTGCTTGACTTTTTGATCGAGCTCCACTCGCTGTTTCGCTTGCAACCTTCTACATTATTTCTCTGCGTCAATATAATTGACCGCTACTGTGCCAAGAGAATTGTCTTTAAGCGCCACTATCAATTAGTTGGATGCACGGCTCTCTGGATTGCTGGCAAATACGAGGACAAGAAGCTGCGGGTGCCTACTTTACGCGAGTTGGCCATCATGTGTCGCCATGCTTACGACGAAGAAATGTTCGTGCAAATGGAAATGCATATACTCTCGACATTGGAGTGGCTGTTGAGCCACCCGCTGCTTGAAGAATGCCTTCAGTTGGCCATTGCTGAATCAGGCGTCTCCTCAAACATCACGCCTTGTAAATACAACCGCCCCAGTGATGTGCATACAAACTCTGTGTCGCTGCGAGTGTCAGCTGTGACAGCTGTTGGTCGCTTCTTTTGTGAGCTTTCACTCTACAATCGGTTCTTTTTAAACATGCCTCCTTCGTTGGTGGCCATTGCCAGCAATCTTATTGCTTGCCTGGTGTTGCGCATTCCCACGGCAGCAAACCACATCAGAAGCTTGCTTAATGAAATCCCCTTGCAAGATGAGATGAAAAGGCGACACCTGCGGGCAGGTGACGATGAAAATACCGCTCCCAATGTCTACGGTTCGTTTCTCCTGGGTTGCGACGAACATGCCATGAACCTTGTGAGAAGAATTGTGGTAGTCTTGCTCTCCCAGATGGGCAATCTTTCCGATGTGGTGCAAAGAAAGTTTGAAGGTTTGGGAGTCACTCCGGTGGTGCACAACTTCTCCAATAGACACGCCCAGGTGATGCAAACCATCCTAGACCACGGCATGTCAGTCATTTCTGATGACTTGATGATTGAAATCCCCGAAGATTTGAAGCGGGCGGCAGATATCGTTATGCAGCTCCATTCGGAAGAGCGCCTCTTTGCTCCTCCGCCTACAAGACCCAGTGTCTTTCCTGCCACGCCGCCACTGGCCACTTCCCAGTCGTCAATTTTCTCATCTATGGGTTCCTCCAACTACACAACCCCTATCCTACGTTCCGATGGCCTGACATTCGCAGGCTATTCACCTAACCCTGAAGACGAATCCAAATGGGTGCTGCCTATGTCGTCTAAATTGCGGGTTTGAATTTGCATCCCGCGGACTGCGTGGCATACTATCTTATGGTCTAATGCATTAATGGAATCATCCGAACGTAGTAATAGTCGTCGCAATCCGTGCTGCCGTCAGCATACCACTACTGCACAATAGGCGACTTGCTCGTAGACCGCAGGCACAGGCCCAAAGCCCAGGTCGACGCCTCTAATTGCTTTTTGGACGCTGGCCAGCATCCAGGACCAAACATTGTGATCTGGTGCAGGGGGGTTGAGGGGCGCAAATTTACTGTCGAGTTAACTTAGGGACGGCATATAATCACATCTACATATTCAGTACCAAAACAGCAGGTGAAAAAAAGTAAATACGCAAACACGCTCACGTGACTGAATGTGTTCTACGGTAACAAAAAACTCCATACCGGATTCGTGTTCCTCATATAAGTACGCCTGCCCTGAAATTCCCCAGCTACCCACAGAAGCCTTCACAGACCCTAGTTTCTTGGCCATCTTTCCAACCACCATTTATAGAAGTGATCTCCTATCTGAATTAGTGAATTCTGGTCCCTTTATTTATTTTTGTCCTTCATATACTTTCCTGTTCTCCATTCTTGTTATCCATTTTTGATATTGCATCGAAATCGAATCATTTAATATCAACAGTTCATTCCCAACAACTGGATCTTTTTGAGCATGACTGATGAAGACACCAAGAACTTGGTGTGGGTGCCGGACAAGGATGAGGTGTTTTGTAAGGCTACAGTCATCAGCCAAGACGGAGACAAAGTTCGAGTCAAAGTGCATAAAAGAGGCCAGAATTTTGAGCTAGAATTGGACAAAAAAGTCGTCGGAAGCTGCAATCCTGCCAAGTTCGACCGGTGTGACGATATGGCGGAGCTCACGCACTTGAATGAGCCGTCAGTCATACACAATCTCCATTTGCGGTATTGCGACGATAGCATCTATACTTACTCCGGGTTGTTTTTGGTGGCCATCAACCCGTACAAAAAGTTGGACATATACGGCGCAGATCAACTCCACCGATTCCACAAGGCCTCTTTCGAAGGGCGCATGCCCCCTCATATCTTCAGCATAGCCGAAAACTCGTACCGCAACATGAAATCAAATGGCAAAAACCAGAGTATTTTGGTGACAGGCGAAAGTGGCGCGGGCAAAACGGAAAACACCAAGAAAGTTATCCAGTATCTATCACTGATCTCCACCGAGGACTCAAGTGTGCAGGCAGTGGACAATATTCACGACAAGATCTTGAAGGCCAACCCTATTTTGGAGAGTTTTGGTAACGCCAAGACCATCAAGAATAATAACTCGTCACGGTTCGGCAAATTCATCAAAATCTTCTTTGATAAAAAAGGCCTTATCTCCGGGGCCACCATTGACTATTATTTGCTTGAGAAATCCCGAGTTCTGCACCAGCAAGCTAAGGAGAGAAACTACCATATTTTCTACCAATTGCTTAAAGGTGAATCTACCACCAAACTTCACGATGTTTATCGTTTGGACAGCAATACAGACACCTTCAAGTATCTCAATGGGTCCACACCAGATATTGTCAACGTTGACGATGCCGAGGAATTCAAGATCCTCAAGGAGTCGTTTGATATCATGGGGTTTTCAAATTCAGAAATTGAGCTGGTGTTCCTGGGGATTGCTGTTGTCTTATTACTAGGGAATCTTGAATTCACATCGTGGAAGGCCGATCAGGCTAGTTTCAAGAAAGACAAAAAACTCTCTATGATCGCAGAGATGCTCGGCTTGGACGAGGAGCAATTGAGCAAAAACCTTTTGAAGCCAAGAGTCAAGGCCGGCAGAGAATACGTGGAGAGACTGCAGAATGCTCGAGAGGTCAAGTCCACAATCGATGCTATCTCCAAATACTTGTATGAGAAATTGTTTCAGTTCATCATCAAACGCATTAACCAAAGTCTTGTGGGATCCAGCCGCAGTTTCGAGCAATCATATATCGGCGTTTTGGATATTGCAGGCTTCGAAATCTTCGACATTAATTCCTTTGAACAACTTTGTATCAATTACACCAACGAGAAGTTACAGCAGTTTTTTAACCACCACTCTTTCATTCTTGAACAGAGTGAGTATTTGCGAGAGGACATTCAATGGGACTTTATTGATTTTGGCTTGGATTTGCAGCCCACCATCGACTTAATCGAGGCCCGAAAACCCATGGGTATTTTTGAGCATCTCAATGAGCATTGCATCATGCCCAAATCTTCGGATGTTGCTTTTGTGGAGAAATTGATCGAAGACTTTAGCAAAGAAAAGCATCCGCAATTCAAACCCAACAAGTTGCGCAGCGGTTTCGTCATCAATCACTACGCTGGGCCGGTGGAGTATAACACTACCGATTGGCTCTCCAAAAATAAGGACCCAGTCAGTGAGCAGATCCTAGGGATGTTCCCAAGCTCCACCAACACTTTCATTCGGAATCTTGTCAAGGAGGAAAATAGCCCTACCAACAGCAAGTTGAAGATGGTGACTCAAAAACACAAGGAGCAGTTGTCTGTATTAATGAAGCAACTATCCAGTACTGAGCCGCACTTTGTGCGCTGCATTCTTCCTAACTTGGAGAAAACTCCCAGTTTTATTGACAAGGAATTGGTACTCAACCAGCTCCGATGCAACGGTGTTCTTGAAGGCATTAGAATTACCAGAGCAGGGTATCCCAACAAAATGACTTTCGACGAGTTTTATCAGAGATACTTGATCCTTGATCTAAGTGACGTGTTTTCTCGCAACACACGGTCCAACTGCGAGATTATTCTCAGGCACATTCAATTAGATACTGAGCTCTTCAAGATTGGAATCACTAAAATTTTCTTCAAAAGTGGAATCTTGGGCTTTTTAGAGGAGCAGCGAGATGCGGCGGTCAGGGCGGTGGTTACCAAATTGCAATCGGTGTTGCGAGGAAGAATTCTGAGAGCCAATACTAGTCGTGAAATTCTCAAAGTGAAATCCTCGCAGGTTGTCGCTAGAAACATGCAGAAACTTGACCGACTTGTGACTCAAAGAGAGTCGCCGTGGCTAAGCCTATTTATCCATTTGAAGCCCTTGCTCGAAGACTCAGTGAAGGTATTAGACTCCAAGGAGATGAACGAGAGTTTGAAGCAAATCAATCTCAAATTGAAGGAAGCCGAAAACGCCAAACTGGCCTTTGAATCCGAAAATGTCTCTTTAAAGGATCGTTTAGCGGCTTTGGAGGAGGAGATCATTAAAAAATCCTCTAGCATGAAAGAGAACACCGAGGCCTTGCGCACATTACAAAGGGAGGAGTCGTCCAAAGCAGCTAAATTGGAACAGACCCTTCTTCAATTGAAACAAGTACGGGAGGTCAGCGAAACTTTATCTAAGGACAAGTCGGAGATGCTCCTTAAGTTGACCGAGAGCGAGAGAAGCTTACAGAGTGGCCGGGATAAAATATCTCAATTGCAGGAAGAAATCGACTCTAAAGCCAAGGACTCCATGAGACTATCTGAGGAGGCTCGCAAGGCTAAAGAAGTTGTCCAGCTTTTGGCACAGACTAAAGCTCTTCTCGAGCAGAAAGAGACGGAAGTGTTTGCTCTTAGCGCTAAGTCATCCTCTAATGCACGGGAAATGGAGCAGAAGCTAGCAGACTCCAAAAAAATGAAACAACAGGTTTCAGACTACGCTACCCGAATTGACGAATTGAAGAGCGAATTGCTTGAAAAGAGCAAACAACTAGACAAGCTTACTCAAAAGATGGCCTCGAACCAAGCGACTATTCACAGTTTGGAGACTAAAGTACAGCAGGTGTCTGCCGAGCTAGATGAAAAATCGAAGATGTACCTCTCTTCGGAAAATACCATAAGCGAGCTCAACAAAAAGATCGCGGAATCAGACACTTTGGCGCAAAAGCTCCTGGAGGAGGGGAAAGTCAATGCTTCTCTTCTTGCAGAAATCAACACATTGAAAGAAAAACACCACTCCGAGATTGAGCAGCACAAGGCTACAGCCGAGGCCTTGGAAAGATTGAAGGTTGAGTCTGCTGATCTTTTACGCACCAAAAGTGACTATTCTGGAAAAATCATCACCTTGCAAGAAGATATAGCGAGTCTTCAGGCCAAACTACAAGACAAAGAAAACCTTCCCCCCAAGTACGATCCAAGCCTCATGAACGACTACGTGGCTATCAAAAACAAGCTCAACGAGCAGACGGCCATTTTACGAAACGAAAAATTCGAGAATCAGAAACTATCCGAGGAGGTCAACATGCTCCGGTCCAAGGTAGATGCCAATTTCGAGAGCCCCTCTAAAAGATCCGAGGCCAGACGGTCATTGGCCGGCGGTGAGGACATGAGAATCAGCCAAATGAATGACTCGAGGCTCCGCGAAGACTTGAAAAAGTTACAGATCCAATTGAAATTGGAAGAGTCTAATGCTACGCGGGCAGAGAACTACGCCATCGAGCTTCAGAAGAAACTTAACCAAATCCGGGCCACGAGGGGTATCAACAGTTACTCCGATTATGAAGTGCTTTATAAGAAGTCAGAGAAGAGGGTGCATGAGCTCGAGTCCAAAATCGGCAGCATGATGAGCAGTGACACCAACATTAGTACCGGCACTCTCTCTCGAAGCAACAGCTATAACGCCATAGGAGCCAACGGATCTATGGACTTTGCCAAAATTTATAACGACATCAACCATACCCTCAAGTCTACCCGCGAAGAGTTGACCAAGTCCAAGAGTGAAATTCTCCGCTTAAAGTCTTTGTTGAGAGAGAGCGAAGACGAATTGTACAATATCAAGCGGGAAAACATGAAGTCCAGCGTAAAGGACTACGAGGAGCTGTTGGCCCGGCTCAAGGTAGACAACTCTATGTTGAACAATCGGCTCATGGAGCTGGACAAAGAAGTGTCCAAGTACAAGCAGCGGAGTGATGAGTACTTCGAAAAACTTGAGCTCGCCGAATCTGCAGTGATTATCAGCAAGAGACATGAACAGCGGGCAGTACAAGAAAGAGAAGAAATGAACAATAAGTTGAAGTTGATCAATGAAGAAATCCGAGCAAGCCAAAAAATTATCAAGGAGTTGCGTGCGGCGGTCGACGAGGGCGAGATCAAATTGAAAGAGAAAGCGAAGCTAGTGAAGAGCTTGGAGGAGAAAATCGACAAACACGAGAAGAAGATACGTTATTTGGATGAAAATTATGGTGACAAGAAGAAGAACTTGGAATCGTACAAAGAAGAGATTTTGAATCTCAATGCGGACATGAAGTTTAAGCTCGAAAAGGAGATTGAAATAATCAAGGAGAACAAGCGCTTGACAATCGAGAATGAGGAGTTGTCCCGCATAAAGATGGAAGTGATGGCCGAAAACGAAGAGGTGACGAGTGAAAACGAGGCTTACGAGCGCCAAAACGAGCTTCAAAAGAACGAAATTTCTGCGCTCAAAGGCGAGAAGACGGTGTTTGAGAGAAAATTGGCGCAGAATGCCAAGCAGATGCAATCATTAAGAGTAATCATCGAGGAAAGCGGGCGGAACTTGGAAGAGATGAGCATCAAGAACAGAGACTTGGAAACGATCAAGGAGAATTTGACTGCGGACCTTTCCGAATTGAAAGACAAGTTCGACAGGGAGTTGAAGAGGACCCAGATTCTTAAGGAGCACAATAACAATCTCGAGCAAGAAAAGGAGGAAGTGAGGAGCGAATTGAGAGACGTGAAGCAGAGCTATGAGAATTCGGACCAGAGGTTCAAGGACGCCCGCACGGATAACCTTGTGATTGTACAAGAAAACGAGCGCGTGAAGACCATCAACGGTGAGTTGAAGAAGCGAGTGGAGCATCTCGAAACGAAGCTTTACTCCAACGAGCAGTTGAAGTTTTTGGAGGAGAATATGTCGCGGATGGGTGAGGAAATCGATTCGTTGAAGAGCGACATTTCGGACGGGGCGCTTCGGGAGGAGAAGTTGAAGAAGCAGTTGATGAGCATGAAGTTCGACAATGAAAGCAAGGCCAGCCAGTTGAAGAAGTATAACGACGAGAACTTCAACTTCCAGAACATGATAAGCCAGTACAAGAGCAAGATGGAGTTTTTGTACCAGGACAGCAACGAAAAGGACTTGAAAATCAAGAGTCAAGAACGTGAGCTCAGCCAATTGAGAGAGCAGGTTCTTCTTCTCAAGCGATAGACAGACTCCCGCGCTCTGCCGCACCTGGCTTTTTAAGGTCGTTGTCTTGACGGACAATAAGAGTAAATATTCAATACATGAGTATTGGCACGATAGTGAAGTTTTGACACACAAGAAGCAGAGATGTGACCGACAGTGGGCAAAAAATAGAAGCATTAAATCAGGGGTTAGTAGAATTATGGCAATGCTGGCGCAGAGCTGACTGTTTTCTTATACCGAGTGAAGCAATGATTCTTTGCCTGGTATTATGTTTCACGTCTTGGGCCGTGAGATTCAATAAATAGTTATATTGAAGCAAGTGGAATCAGTGCACTCGCCAGCCAGCACTTGGCTTGTACCCCCAAAGTACCTTGACAGGAGCTGTATGCACCACAGCCAAGGCTACGAAGTCTTGAGCGGAAGATCCCACATTCAGGAATGGTGCTATCATTAGGAAAAATGATTCTGGCGGAGTGTGGAGTCTACTCATCATCTTGGTCATGTTTTTTCCTGTCTGATTTTATCTATACTAGGGTCTCGCTGAATGCCCTTTTCTTTTTCAATACCCTCAAACAGAAGCGGGAATCCAGTTATTAAATATTATTCTAGGGCTCTCATGTCCGCCCCTGGGAGGTCGAGAGTGAATGCGCGTAGCAGGTATATTACTTTCCTGTGTAGACCGCTGTTTCAACTGCACCTTATATCCTGGAATGTGTGAATGCCGCTCACCGTGTTTCAGCTATGCATCCACAAAACATCTGTCTGCACGAAGCTCCGGACTAGTCTACACCAAGCTCTGGAGTAGTCTGCACCAAGCTCTGGCCCGCAACCGGGCAGTCACTGAAACACGTTCACACAATTTTTCACCATGGTGTGTTCGCTCAAGGACGGTGATGGGCGGATTGGGAGAATTCTAAAGCAATGCCGCACTCATTGTTGGGTCTTGTAAGAGCATACAATTCGCTGCAGACCTGTATACACTAAATCATAGGTTCACTTGGTCAAAGAGCGTAGGTCCCCTACTCCTGCCTTCAACCCGCAGTGTAATTAGTACTATGTGTGCCGTAGCGAGGTTTTGGAAGGTCAGGGATTAGTACCGATGGCGAACAAACGGAAGTCTCAGCAAAAATATCGACTTAATCGTTCCCTTGTATGTGTAAAAGTCTCTGCGAGATGAAATGAAACTCATAAGGTAGGGGTATACTTAATGGTGCCCGTTTTATGAATCTCAAGGAGGAGCTCTACCACATAATACTTGGCAGTTATTCATGGAAACTCTGATCATCCAATCCCCAGCCTTATCTCCTGTATGTTACCCTTCAGAGATGTATTGCAGTTAAGGGTCGATGACTTCATTTCGAGCAAATTACCACATTCTCGCTTGACCTCTTTGGAGATACATCGTATCTACTGTAAAAAGCTTGGTTATGGTCAAGATTAGTGCACTTGCTTTATTAAACAGAAATAGGGTTATAATCTTTCCCATAACACTCAACGTACTAAAAAATCTATGTTTACTATCGAAAATCTTTTCAATCCATTAAGATCCAGGTACTCTTAAACGCTTGGTATATATTAAAGAGATGAACTCATATCTGAATACAGTCAAGAGAATTATTATTCAGCAATAATTGTTCTGCGTGCAAGGTCGTAATGCTGTGGTGTCATATCTTCCTGACATAATGTTGTTTGGGCCATTATTGGAGTGTTTGAATTGATCCCTAATCAGAAGCTCAAGCCTATGCATTATTTCATCAGGTTTGGCATCTACTATCGGCGCCATCAATAGCTATAAATGTCGGCTCGACCTAACTGGCATATAGGACTGCATGAGCTACCTACCAGATTGCGCCTCGATAAACCTGGTTTCCTAGAAATTGATAACGTGCCGATGGAGATTCAACGATGCAACATACAGAAGCATTTTCAATGGTCTGACTCTCTCGTGGAAAAGGAAGTTGCACCGAAATCGTTGATATGAAAGAATCTAAAGTGACCTCAATAACGAGCACAATTCAGTCTGCAATATTGGCAAAAGCTGATCCTTGCTTGTAGCTACTTGGCCTGGACCAAGCTAGAAAAGTGTCCCTTTGTCCTTTAGAAGTCTAGTTTGCCTCATTTTGTGAGTCGAAATTTCCCTAATCCAAACTTTGTATGACTGTAGTGTTTGCTTCGTTAGTCTATGGTTTACCGTAATGTAGTATTGTAACTTGTGCCATGGTCAGCTTAGAAGTGTATCTGTGGACATCAGTTAGACGCACTATCTGTTTCAATTAGATCAAAACCACAGAAGACATAGTACAAGAAAAATCCAATCGAAATCTGACGGTATCCGAATTTAGATATTGATTGAGCGTAGTGGATATCACGCGGACCAAGCAGCAAACCTCAGTATAGAATGCGGAGTGTAGCGCAAAAGTGTTTGGTATTAATCAAGTGTAGCGCGGAAGTTGCTAGACCCCAAGTCTCGGTCTTTGAAGCTGAAAATTTGATGCATCCCTCAAGAAGAATCTGATGCTAGTAATACCGAGTATCTCGAACTTATGATTTTGTAATGCTACTAATACTAATCTGTTGTGTTTATTCATCTTTGAAGCTATTTCGTGTGCAGATCTTGAAAGCAATTTATATTCGTGGAGGCCTTGGATCTTTGCTGTATTTCACGGAATCACCCGTGGGCCAAGCCTCTTATTTCTGCCGAACATGGTACCTGCTGTGAATTTTTGCAATTCATAAATTGAAGAGTGAGAAAAAAAGGAAGAAAGGAAATAAAAGTAGTCACATTGTCTGACCCCGTAGGGAACCAATTTAAGCTTGGTATTATAGCCAACCTATCCCCTTTAAGGCCCTGAAATTTCTTGTCAATTTGACATGTATATAACCGCTCGACCCTTTTTTGGCTTTACATGCGCGCAAAATAAACCCAGAGGCCTCTGGCAATTTGCTTGTATAGGGTTTTCACACCATTATCCATGGAGCGCTTCCAACCGAACTGATAGGAAAAACAAAACTCAGAAGTTTGGTTTCAGAAGGTAGTGCAGGACCGAAAGATTTTTATGCCGCTCCGAAAAGATTCCAAACACGATTCACACTTGCACGTGTGGACAGTGCTTGCAGTGTTTGAATAGGTGATACGCAAAGCTGTATTTTTAGTTGGGTTCAGTTTGGTTGCTAGGTTTAGGGTCATCAGGATGCATTGTGACTATTTCAGCATACGTGGTGCAGTTGAAACGATTGTGTATACATGGAAATAGCATAAGAGAGAGAGATCTGCATGTTCATTTCCGAGGTCAGCGGGCGCGGGGGCTCCGGAAAGAATACTTAAGTAGTGGATGGCCATGTTGGAGCGGTATTGTATATGAAGAAGGCATCGCGAGATCCTAGTATAGACTGATTCAGATACGAATAGACATGACCAAGATGATGACCAAGGCTCCGCACAGCTGGAACTGGGAAACCAATGATAGCACTGCTCCAGGTCATGTACAAGAGCATAACACTCGGCACATACGTTTGCGCACTTGTCGAGAGAATTCCTTCTGTGCGGTTATGTTCTTTGGATTTCTTTTTTCGGTTCAGCATCCTTCAGCTAGTTGGTTGTGGCAGAACAATTTGGATCTCGAGTTTGTCATCCGGCATTTTTTAGACACATCTTGCGGCCGCTATTGACAGCTTAGATTTCAGAAGGACTGGTGGTTGTTGATACAACATGTCTCTTCTTGTGATGAGTCTTTACTCATTATGCCCAGGGGCAAATCTGTAGTCGGGGGAGGTATTGAAATGATGATACAACTTAGACTGATGGTTTGGGTTAACTTTAAAATTCAATGATCTCTATCCTAATTTCTAGCTTCATTTTGAAGTTATTACGTGTGTAGAGTTTGATGGCCACGTCAATTCAACCCGGTTAGCGCCTGCAGCTGGTGAAGATTTGCCTAAAGGTATTCTAAACTGGCTATGTTGCTAGTCATTTCGTCTTTAACAGATAAGACTTGACAGCGAGTTTGTCGGAACCTTTAATGCCTCCCGGTAAAACGCTTCGGTGTTCACTAAAGTTGCCTTAGCCTATAAACAATAATAGTATGACATAGTGTCGTGTATTCCTGTCCTAGTATACTGCTTGTGTCAAGAATACTTCATTCCTTATTCCGTCTTCTTGAAGTGCACGTTCATCCTTCACTCGCTCTTTCCTAGCCTCTGATGTTCTTCCAAGTCCTAGTTCCTTATCCACATGTGGTGTTACAAAATCAACGGCGTTTGGTCGACATGACTGCACATTTCACACCCGTCCTTTCAAAGCCAACTTGACGAATTGATGTTGAGGACCCGTTTCCAAACTGCGACAGGGCCGGCGCATCTGTTGCCTGTAGTCAATCTCTTCTATGTTCAGTATTTCGAACAATCATGTGACCTTTCCCTTATTCTAAGTAAATTTCGCCCGCATCATAGATTTGACACCAGAAAGACACGATACAAGAGGTTTTCCTCATATGCCTTCATCTGAGCCATTCATTCTCTTTTGATCAATCTCGTGACTGCTATACTTCACCGAAAGATTGCGGGAGTTAAAGTGATGAATTTTTATGCCCTTGTACCAGTGACATGATATTGAATGCCTTTGTGTGTGAGCATGCTTGGAGGGTTTGGGATAAGGTAATCGAAGGTTTCTGCTATTTTGAGAATCCCGGGAGGATTGCTCCCATAATATTGAAGAAGTTGGACTTGCCAAACCTAGCTAAGGAGAGAGACTGTGAAGAGTCTAGTAAATTGTCGGACATTCTTTCTCGAGATAAGACCGCTGACAAGCAGTTGGCAACAGAGTGCTGGCGAAACTTAAAACTAGCATCACTGTCCTGTCGAGGATTCGAGTATTCTGTAGGTTTGTAGATGGCCAAGTTATCACAGAAGCCGGCTTGAGCCTTGCAACTCCTCTGGCGCAGGTTTAAAGCCAACTGAATAACTCCAAACCTTCATTTTCAACCCTGTTCGACCCTTTGACTTCCACGTATTAATTCTTCAACTCCTGTTCTCGAATGCTGAAGCGTCAAACTCACAACTTCTCTCATGTTCCCCGCCAGTACCGGACCAAACATACATGTAAAAGAGATGTGAGTTTTCAGGAACCAGGCAAATTAATGCGACCGAAGTTCCTTCTAAGTAGCTCCAACCAGAGACCTAATGGGATTTCTTCTGTTCCTTAAAGGGTGGCAACGTCATATAGAAGACCGCGGTGAATGGGTCTAGGGTCATTCCCATTCCGCAGCAGAAATATCCTAGCGAAAATTCACATGGGCTGACCTTCCTCTAAACCAAGCACGTGTACGTGGAGCAAAATTTACTGCTGAAAGGGTAGTGTAGTGTCCTATCTTCACTCGTAAGCCAGTATTGGATAGCACGAGATTCGGAGAAATGCAAGGCGTGGCTTCATTTATTATGCTCGGCCTGCACAAACAAAA
Organism: Metschnikowia bowlesiae; assembly: GCA_002370295.1. NCBI lineage: Eukaryota > Fungi > Ascomycota > Pichiomycetes > Serinales > Metschnikowiaceae > Metschnikowia > Metschnikowia bowlesiae. The sequence continues at coordinate 100,746 of NLAK01000044.1, read as the reverse complement.
GAAGCCTTAGTCTCGAGTGACCTCTTTCCCAATAGCATGTAAGAAGTAGCGATGGCACTAAATCATGCCGGGAAGGATTCATGCAGGAGCCGGTACGCCCCAAGTGCCCCGAAGGTGTAGTGCAAAACCCAAAAACGTGGTGCATTATGACGCGCCAGGAGTCTTTTTATGCGCGGGCTCGTTTTGCACCCACGTGGACTAATTTCGCACTTGTAGTAAGTGGTCACACTACCCTATTTCGTGCGCTTGGCACAGTCAGCAGAGACAAGTTTGCTTGAGCTAAGGCTTGAAGCATAGTTAGAGAGTACTTCGAAGCTTCTAGTATGTATTGATATGAACTGTCCCCCTTTCACCGTCCAGGCTCTCAGTTTCTCAAATAGTCTGGTGCTAAACATCCGTGCCCCTCATCCCGTGGGCCAATTTCCCGCTCATCGGTAGCGCCGCGCCCATGTGGGCCATGTGGGGTGTACGGGTGTTTGCCCATGCTCGGGAGTTTCCGTAGTTGCACTCTGCTCTGATTTTTGCACATGTTTACGGCCACAAAAGCTTCTTTGCGTCCGTGAACTACTTGTCGTGTTCGTTGCTCTCGTGGTAGCGTGGATGAAAGGGAGTGAACATGGCTCGAAGCGAAAGTTGTCCTCGCATGTGGTATTAGCTGCGCACACCCACGGCGCATGCATACGATACGATGCAGCTCACGACGCGTGCAGCTAATTAATGAATTATGCAGAATTGATCGCAGCAATTTCCCAAGCACTATAAATTCCTCCTCATCCCCCCCTAGGATTTTTAAGTCTTCAGTTTGAAACTGTGAACCATGTCTGAAATTGAAAACCCCAATGCAGTGAGCTCAGCCGGCGGAAAGACCGCCTTCAAAGACTACCTTGGCAAATTCGCCCATATCGAGGATCCTTTGGAGCGGCGCAGATTAGCCTTGGAGGAAATCGATAACGAGGGCTTCGGCTGGACCCAAGCCAAGATGATCTTGATTGCTGGTGTGGGTTTCATGACTGACTCCTACGATATCTTCGCCATTAACTTGGGTTCTGCTATGTTGGCCCATGCTTTGTGGAACGGTAAGATCCCGGACTCTACCCAAACCTTGATCAAGGTGTCCACTTCTGTCGGAACCGTCATCGGCCAAGTTGGTTTTGGTTTCATGGCCGACCTTGTTGGCCGTAAGAAGATCTACGGTTTAGAGTTGATCATCATGATCGCCGCTACTATCCTTCAGTGTACCTTGGGACAATCACCAGCTATCAACTTCACCGCCATCTTTTGCACTTTGAGAATCGTCATGGGCATTGGTATTGGAGGTGACTACCCCTTGTCTTCCATTATCTCGTCAGAGTTCTCCACCACCAAGTGGAGAGGAGCCATTATGGCCGCCGTGTTCTCTAACCAGGGTTTAGGTCAGTTGTTTGCTGGAATTGTGGCTCTCGTGGTTGTCTCTGCGTACAAATCGGACTTGGAGGGCGCCAACTCATCCCTGGAGTGTGTGGGAAACTGTGTTAAGGCCTGTGACCAGATGTGGAGAATCTTAGTGGGATTTGGATGCGTTCCTGGTTCCATAGCGCTTTACTACCGTTTGACTATTGCAGAGTCTCCCCGTTACTCTTTGGACATCCAAGAGCATGACCTTATGGAAAAGCAAGCCGATGCAGAGGCCGCCCTTGATGTGCACGCCGAGGAAATCGCCCCTCCTAAGGCTTCGTTCAAAGACTTTTGGCGCCATTTTGGCCAATGGAGGTATGGAAAGATTTTGATCGGAACTGCGGGCTCGTGGTTCTTCTTGGATGTTGCTTACTACGGCTTGGGATTGAACTCGGCCGTGATTTTGCAGACTATCGGCTACGCCTCTTCCAAGAACGTTTACAAGTCCTTGTACAACACTGCCGTGGGTAATTTGATTCTTATCTGTGCAGGATCGTTGCCAGGTTACTGGGTCACTGCTCTTACCATTGACACGGTGGGAAGAAAGCCTATTCAAGTTGGAGGCTTCATCATCCTTACAATTCTTTTTGTCATTTTGGGTTTTGCCTACAAAAAGATATCTGACCACGGCAAATTGGCATTGTACGTGTTGGCGCAATTCTTCCAAAACTTTGGACCCAACACCACCACCTTTATTGTGCCGGGAGAGATCTTCCCTACCAGATACAGATCAACTGCTCACGGGTTGTCTGCCGCCCTCGGAAAGATCGGAGCCATTGTGGCCCAGACGTGCATTGGTACGTTGATTAACCACGGATGCAAGGCCAAGGATTCATGCTTCTTGCCACACGTGATGGAGATCTTTGCTCTCTTTATGTTGTTGGGAATCTTCACTTCTTTGTTGATTCCAGAGACCAAGAGAATGACTTTGGAAGAGATCTGCGAGAAGTATCACGGCGAGGTGGACTCTACTAAGCTCGGCGCAGACCGCTACCAGAGTCAACAAGAGGAGTCTCTCGACTCGGAATTGAAGCACTAAATAATAGTTAATAATAGAATAGAGTGTCAGGAAAATGATTCTAAGTTTAATTAAACGGTCCGTAATTCAAAAGAACCTATTTGTCCATATTTGTCGGCTATCTGTTGGTGCCGCATGGATAGATGTCGAGAAGTATTGAAAGAATTACGCGCAGTCTTATTCAGTTGATCTCAGATGCCCCATACGCTTGCCCCAGAACTTCAAGCTCAAGGCAGGGCAGATTTAGGTGAATTTAGCGAAAAAGAAACGAAAAATGAAAAACGGCAGCGCTAACGAAAGCCGACAGAGTCGCATATACGCCGCTGATATGACCGTTTTCTCCATCATGTACTCCATCATACACCTACTTTTAACCGATACCGCGAATTGTATGCGATACAACTTACTCCTGGGCAACGGAGCAGAAAGACAAGAACAATGTGAGAAAAGAACAATGTGAGAAAAGAACAATGTGAGAAAAGAACAATGTGAGGAAAGAAACACTAATCTGGATTTTAGGCCCCGGAAAGGGATGTGTGAGCTCTGTTCTGGCACACCCGGGATGTACAGAAGAAGCTGGACTCCGGGGATAGCTGACTTTACCTATTGCAGGTCTACAAATATGATGATTCAAACCAATTATTGTATACGCACGTGTTACTCTCTGAACTTTCGTTGAACTTTCAAAGTTGGATGAACTCGCGAGTATACAACTATGCATAATACTGCGGGGTTAAATGTTGGGAGAATAATCTTCTGTCCATGATTTTTTAAGCCGTTGTCCTTGAGAGATGGTTTTTTTATGTTCGGGTATATTTAGTATTCCGTTTTGCTCTGTCTTCTACCTTGTTCTGTCCATATCTGCACCACTGGTACATGTTCCCTACGTTGATGGGTCAGAAAGGATCAATAAATAAATTGTTGGTGAGGAAACTGTTGAATTTTTGAGACATGGTTTGAGACGATTGGCCTCTCATGTCTAGCATTTCTGCTCAAATGAGCAGTGGAAAGGTGAAACAATGCAACACATTTATAAATAGCCAGAAATGAGTAAAGGGCGAGGATGATTTATCTGAGGCCTAGCACTCTGTAAAATCTTCCGTCACAGGATCTCGCCCTGGCTAGAACGATGTAGGATATCCGTTATTCAGCGAAATCCTAGTATAGATAGCCATTAATATGAGACAGATATCTTCTAGTTTTATACGGAAATTAATGATAGCACTGTTCTGGTTTATGTCCCGTTGAGCGTGCTTAAAAAAGGATTAGTGTCTTTCTGGACTCTTGGCTTATTCAAGTTTACTCATATGCTTCGAATCACAATCCCGCGCTGGCTTGAATGGTTTTTAAACACTGTAATCCTAAATAGGAAGGTTTGTAAATGCATGATCGGGAATGGCCTAGGTTCAATGCAATCACCCTGGATTTAGTGTATGTAAATGTACGAAAATGAGTTGATCCTAACAGAAATGTGCGGGAGGACTGACTTATGACCTTAACCCGCACACTCCACGTCTCGAGAACCTTCGTACTATTCTGCTTTCATTTTTGGTCAGCTGCTTTCAGACTGTGAAGTATATTGCCTATGTGCGAGCCAAGTACTCGCTGACGGGAATACGGGCTGTAGGAACAAGAAGGAGAATCTCAGTAACATGCGGGACTATTAAGATTCGGCCTATAGTGATGCTTCTCTCTTGCTCTCCACTTCCATAGCTCGTTTATTAGTACACAATCAGCACATTCTACCATACCTAATTCGCCAGTGTATTTATGGGCGGCGCACTACTCATTGTAGGTCTGGCCTAATTCACTCACTGCAAAAATATTGAGCCTGTATTTTAAAAAAGCCACTATGCCCCCGGTGGGCTTTGTCTTCTTTAAATACTGGTGCCAGCCACCACTCGTCATTATGATGCTAGGTGCAAACATCCCATAACAAACTTGGTCCTTTGTGCAGGAAGATACTGGATCCTTGTCAAACTGGTTGATAACTCTCCAAAACACCTCAGGCTCGAAAGATTCAAAAAGTGCTTAATCTTCCCGGGTTCATTTTCGATGGCTTCAAATTCTAATGCGGCGCGGTGTGACCGATACTTCTACATCCATGAATTCTACTCCCAGGTCAGGAAAATATCGGAAAATCGGCGGCGCTTCGGGGAACAATAAAGACGACAATTCTCGTGAGTATGGACCAGAACCATACAAGCCGTCATCACACACAATACTGGTGCATTATCTGAGAAGTCCCCTACTATCTACATTGGTGTCACCTCAAAGGTTTTCAGGGCGGGCCGTCTACCTGTTGTGTATTTTAATCTGGCGCAATCGCCGGAGACGAAAGGAATCGTGTCCCAAAATGAAATCTCCTACAATTGGTAAATATTACGAATGCAAAAGAAACTGCTCGGGCACTAGAGTTCCCCACTGCCTTTCGTCTGATTGGGCTTCTTCTAGCGAGTCCATTTTTGTCACTCATTGGAATTGCCTGATATCCAAGCGCAACTACTCACGCATTCCTTCAAATTATTCTTCCACTCCACCACTCTATACTTTCGCTCCGGCCAGCCTCCATTGCCGCACAACCTCCTGTACAGAATCAAAGACATTATCGAACACTCCCACTGACGGCCGATGCTTTGTGTGGGCCCAGTCTGCATCTCTATACACGCCTGTCCGCAAAAGAATTGACTCCCATCCATTGGCGTTGGCGCCGTGGATGTCCGATGCGGGGTTATCTCCCACCATGTAGATTTTTTGGAACGGGGAGTTCTTGGGAGAGACTCCTACTGGAGGCTGGAATCCGTGTGGTTCGTGTCCATGCATTATCTTATTCCACTCTATGAGCACCCAATGAGCGTAGTCATGCAGGATACGAAACGGTTTGCCCAAAATCGTCAGCTGCAAAGAGACACCGTTGGGAAGATGATTGGTCTTTGCATACAAGGCCTCGATCATGAGTCGCACCGCGCCTTGCCCGAACCGTGGCAAGTTGTAATCGTTGGCCCAAAGGTAATCGTCGTTGCTAAAGACAATCGGCACTGCAGGGCGAGCGTTGTGGGCATTGCGTCTGGTACCAACCATGCCGCTGTCCAGGTTGAGCACATCGCTGATCACCTGGATATCAGTGCCCAAGTCACGGGGGTCGTTGAAGACTAGTACTGCTTCTATTGGCTGCTTGAGGTCGACGTCCTGAGCAAACGTCGCCATTTCCTCGCTGGTGTACCGGTGGTGCGGCGCTATGGCCGGGTTGTTCCTGACAATATCCATGGGTATGATTACATCCTGATAGCCGTATTCAAGAGCAGCTTGTCGGGCGTTATCCTTATCTCCGCCAACCACAAGCACTCGCTTGTATTTTCCCTCCTGGGCCCACGCTCTCATGGGTGTATGGCTTTGCACGATCTGGAGCGGGGAGAGTTTAGTTTGAAGCTTTTCGGAAAGAAATTCCACTCGAGATTTCTCCGTTACCCCGCCGCCATTGGTGAGCAAGATAAAGGGCACCCTCTCTTGGTTTAGTAATGATAATGCTGCATGTGCCTGGGGTATGGGTTTGGACCCACGCATGAGAACGCCATCAATGTCGAATATAAAACCATACGGTGACTGGGCTAGGCCCCGTTGCCACTTGGGGGCATGGCGCTTGCAGCTGTGCTTGAAGGCTATGAACATGTAGTTGTTGTTCGGACATGGGTGACTTGATCGCGCCTGCGTAATCTAAGAATGCGTATGCAGGTGGGTGCAACTATGCACTGAAAGCTGCTACATATGCAGCTTTCGCGTGCTTAAAAGAAACTGTGAATCATGTTTTAGAAAGTGTGAATCATGTTTTAAGAAGTGTGAATCATGTTTTAAGAAGTGTGAATCATGTTTTAAGAAGTGTGAATCATGTTTTACAAAGTGTGAATCATGTTTCGCCAGATTTACACTTCGATGGTGGTGAGCTTTTCTAGAACCCCGGATATCTCGGGGTTCTTGTGGCCTTCTTCAACCACCCAGCCTTCTTTCGATGCTGGAGTAGGGCTCAAGACGCTACATGCATATCCAGCGATAAAGAGCCCGGGTGGTCTGGATCCGAGGGCCTCTACTGCCTCAGGAGCTTTGGCCAAGGTGGTCCGGATCACCCTTTGGTCCGGACACGAGGCACGTTCCACTATTGCCACGGGCAAATCCGCTGCCCAATTTTTGTCCAGAATCAAATGCGGTATTAGTTCCACAATTCTGTGGAGAGCCATCAAAAAGACCGTGGTGCGGGACGGCACAAAGTCCGGCAAATTGGGAAGTGCTCCTCGCCGGCCAGTTCCTGTGCAGATGAGCACCTGGTCAGCCACCTCGCGATGGGTTGCGGGAATGTTGGAATACACAGGAGCCGCAAGAGCTGACGTGATTCCAGGAAGAACTTTGGGCGCATACCCATGCTCGGTGAAGTAGAGATGCTCCTCTCCGCCGCGCCCGAAGATGTACGGATCTCCTTGCTTCAACCGCACGACCTTCTCTCCATTCTGCAATGCCTCTAGCCCCAAGCTGAGGAGCTCTTGCTGGGCCTTTTCGGCGTTTCCGGGAAACTTCCGGGCAATGAAGAGTCTCGTGCGCTTCTGTGGGATAAGATCCAATACTTGCTGCGGCACTAGTTTATCGGCCAATACCAAGTCTGCAGATAAGATCTCTTGAAGGGCCCCGAGGGTTAGCATGGACACGGCACCCGGGCCGGCCCCGACGAGTGATATAGCTCCTCTGTGCTGTTTCAGAGGTGATTTGCCGTTCTTGAATGGGGTGCCCCCTAATCTGGCACTCTCTTCGTGGTACCGCATCTTGTACTCAGCCGATAGCGTCTCGATGCTCACTTCTCCCAACTTCGAAAGCGGGTAGTATTCGACTATCTGAGATAGAAACTTTGCACGTTGAGCCACGATTTCAGCGCCCGACATGTCAAACTCATGCACTAGCCTGTTGAAAGCACTGCCATTTACGGCATCATCGTCGTTGTCACCGACGGAACCGTCACAGGCCTGGATCTCCAGGCGGAGCGCCCCGATGTGATCACACACGGCGCCAATGTTAGGCGGGAGTGCGGCTGCCAATTCCCGGCGGATGCGGTTAGCCAACTTGCAGCCCTTACCGGAGGTAGTCACGCCCAATTGGAACGGGCCATCGGTGTGGGTGGAAAGAAGCGTGAAGGTACACAAATCAGGCGAATCCGACACGTTGACAGGGATGCGGAGGCGGCGGCAGTCGGTGCTGATGTTCGTTCGGAGTGCAGATAGCGTTCCATCCACGGTAACAAACACTCTGTCGACAACATAATCGACATCTTTTCGGCCAAGCGAAGTCAAAAGATTCGAAGAGTAAGGTTTCTGCACCCAGCGGACTTCTTGGGACGAAATTTGGTCCTGGACTGCAAGCGGTAGCAGCTGAAGAGGTGCATCGAGCACCAAAGTCGGAGTTGCTCCGCACAGAAGACTTGTCTTGAGCCGGAGCCATGTGGCCTGAATGGCAGAGCCGACTATGAGGTGCACCTCTTCGTTACAGCGGAGTGACGCTAGTAGATTCATGCTGATGGCGCAGAGTGACGAGAGCTAGGGTATTAGTATGGGGCATGGTGCCAGAGCACGTGCCGTGAGCTTGCACGTGCATGCAGGCGCGTGGAGTTGATGCCGCGCCGTCACGTGGGAACTGTTGTCCAATGCCCATGTCCCAATTACAAGACACGTCCCGACTAGTCCATTCAGGCTTACAGGGAGTAGACTCTAACTATAAAGCTCGCCAAAACATAGGTGCCGACTTAAGCCCCCTCCAGACAACTATCGCGTGAAACCACGTGAAGCCAGGTGGAGTCACGTGACCAGGCGTTGGCCTGGAAGTGTTGCCGACTCTTTAACAAGCTTCAATGTTAGCCATAACCTTGATGATTCGTTCTGTTCGTTTACCAAGATTGATCCCCTAACGCTTTTTGGTAGTCTCGCTTCTTCACCGATTACCTGTTCCTTCCAGAAATGCACGAGAATACTTGACATGGCTTCATTTCGTCGTAATCAGTAGCGTAGAACTCCAGCTGAAGCCATATAGTGGAACCGGCATCCATGAATCCTCTATAAAACTTTTTTTTGTATTTTTTAGTGTTTGAATATATTTGGAAAGCCCTGTAATCTTATGGTGTAACATGCAGGAAAACAATAGATTGACTAGGTAAAACGTCCCCGAAAGGGCTGATGTACATCCCGGGCAGTTGAACCGGGTGGTCTTGTAGAATTTCGTACAAATCTTGAGGAAGTAGGTTCCGTTCAGATGTTTCAGCATAAGATAGCCAAGACATTCTTCTCGTGCATATGGTATACTTGACTGTCTCCCACATCCAGCCATGGTGTGCGTATCGTTCTGCTAGGGTAGAGTGCCACAGTCCTTTGAGCTGGAGTAGTGCTTTACGCAAGTAGCCGACTTATGAATCATCAACTTGCACGGGGTGTTTCAGGTTTAGGTGCTGTGCCTACAATCGCCCACTCGGTCCTAAACCCTTGACAGCCGTGGATGCTGTACAAAACGCTGCAGAAGATAGTGAAGGCACCTACACCCCATTCTGTGCCCAAACAGTGCTAAAGTACTTTCGACCCACCCTTGACAGATTGAATATTGCTGGGCTCATCCTTCTTCTCCCTCCTCGAAGCGAATAAATTTTTCGCCGTTAGGTACTTTTAAGACCAAGAAACCTGTTTTTCAGCTGTGAATCTTCAGCTGTGAGTTGTCAGCTGTGAATTGTCAGCTGTGAATCGTCAGCTGTGAATCTTCAGCCTTTTTCTTCTTTTTCTTCTTAAAACTGACTTCTCTGTTCACCTGGGAACTTTAGTTTCGGCTATTTAGAAAACAAGGCCCGGCGAAATACTCCAAGCTGCCACCCACTCAGGCGGACCTTTCTTCTTCAGACTTTGCCAAGCGGAAAATGCCCTCTTGTAGGGCAAGTCACCAAAAAGTCCTTTTTGGGAGCTCAACTAGTAGCTCCAGGTCCACTAAAATATCTTCCAACTACTTGAATTCAGCTCTCAACTCGAGAAAGTCCCCTACGGTTCTTTGTGTACACTAAAGACCATCATGTGCCTGCACACTGAAGCACAATTCTTTGGAAGTGCAAAATACAAAGCTTCGCTTCTCAAATCTCCGTCACTTGGTGCCTGAATCCTTGCTCTTTCAACAAAGAATTGCCTGCCGCACTGGATTTGGCTGCGAAAACGCTGTTCGACTGTGAGATGCGCCAATCTGTTTTTGGGACTGCCCTGGATGCTTTCCGAGCCTGTATCGACCAGTGAATTGGGGATGCACAGATGAGAATGGTGAGTGACTTTTACACAATCCAGGACATGTGGTGTGGCAAAGAGGTATATGCAGGTGAGTGGCACACTACACTTTTCAGTTACGATGTCCTGGGGAGTCGCCCCCGATAGGAATATTCAAGCAATAAATCATATACGAGGTTTATAGAATCTGAAAACGGCATACAAAGAGCTTGGTATAGAATACCCATAGGATAGACATGACCAAGATGATGAACAAGGCTGCACACTTAACTAGAATCAGAAAGGTGATGACAGTTCTGTTTCTGATGCTGTACGGATACTATAAGATGTACAATTATCCAAACTTTAAGAGCAAAAACCTAGTAGGTCAACGCAAACAGCTTCGGAATATTGATACATCACAGGCCCAAGATAAAATTGGGTAAAAAGGGAAGCAACTAATGGTTATAAAAATATACATGAAATAAAATACCCAAATGGTATATAAACTGTTGACTAAGGTAAATGCATAAATGTATACGAGGAGGTGTTAACATGTGACATGCTAATTCCCCTTTTATACAACATGATACCAAGCCAACAAGCCTTCAAACTAAGATTCAACATTAGTAAGCAGGTTGCTCGGAAACAAGTTGAGCCACAATGAGAGAACCCAAGTGTGGTTGGAACCGTGAGAGAACCCAAGTGTGGTTGGAACCGTGAGAGAACCCAAGTGTGGTTGGAACCGTAAAGTAAACGAAAGCTGTCGTTTCAGTCTGAAGTTTATTTCATGCGCCACACGTAAAACACAAGTATGGCGAGTGATGTTCAGCCCAGGTTCTAGTCCATCAAGTTGCCAGGGACATTTAAGCAGTACGCCGTAAAGAAATTTACACGGGCAGGGGACTTTAAGTGTGGTTTGGCCCAAACAGGCACATACTGCCAGTCACCACGAGTCATGCCGGTGTCACGTGGGATTTCACCGTTGAATCATCTACTCACAGCCCAAATTGTTGAGCAGGTCTGAGTCAAGTATGGTGGACCCTGTGGATGTTGTACTCGCCAATTCGCCTGCAATAATTGATAGACAACCTGTGAACAATTTCATGGTGAGTGGACAGTCAGACAAGCTCGGCAAGCGAATTCGATGAATACTAATAGTCTGGTCAAAAATTTGAAGGTACTAGCCTCAGGTATCTAATGGACTATCTTTTCTTTATGCAACACTAAACTATGCTGCTCTGGCATTATTCTGCAAAACATCATAATGCACGATGAGATAGCCGTGAAATCAAGCATATTGAGTCAACCACTGTCCTGGTCTCTGTTGCGGGCTTATCGACCTAGCTAGGCAAACCTCACACACAGTCCAAAAAAAGCGCCAGTTTCGACAATGACTACTCAAACGGGCATATTCTGCGGGAGATATCCTATCTCAACCTAATCCCAAGATAGTGCCAATGGCTTGAAAAAGGCCAGTGTGCTATATAACGAACTCGTAGATCAACTCGGTCATTCTCTTTGTTGTAAATCCGAACGAAGGGATCTGTTTTGAACAAAAACTAATCGGAGTGAAATCTTGGAGAATACAATGTAAAGTCTTGCGGGCACTGCTCACCTTGCCCAAAACTTTTGTTCTTTTCAGGAAAGAATTAAAGGGATAGATAACCCACAGTCTGAAGAAGAGCTGAATCAGATCTGACGTTTTTGGCAGTAGCTAAAGCTGAAATAAGTAGTGTTGAATTGGTATCAAATGGTTGTTATTACTTGTTTACCTTTCCGTAACTGACGACACCCAAAACTACAAAGCAAAAAAATTTTGGGTAAATTTATATGTGATGTTAAATATCATTTAACAAATGTCTAACAATATGTTTGAAAAATTACCATGATCTTGGGTTCGGCCTGACTTGGAACTGACTTGGTAATGCACTCCATGCTGGAGAATGAAGAATTGATACCATTGGCCTCAGATGCAAACTTGTATAGGCCTTGCTTCCTTTACAAGCAATTATCCATTATAAACCCTGTGGTCAAAAGCCGACCGGATGTGGTTTGTCTTTTCCAAGAGTCAGCTTCTGAATGACTATACAAGACTTCAAGGTGAACCTGGAATTATATCGTAATCGGTAAATTTGTAAAACGGTAGCCTGGCTTTCTTCTCGGCATAATAATTCTTCAAAAATTTTAAGTTTCCATCGTAAATAATAATGTCTTTTTAAATTTGTGAAAAAAATTACTTTCGGTTGCGGCCATACCAAGTGGAAAATACAATTTCCCGTCCGATCAATGTCAGTCAAGCCACTTAGGGCCACAATGAGTAATGCAGTGGGAGACCATGTGTGAAATTGTGGTGCTGCAATCTTTTTGCCTTCTCTTCCCTGAAGTGGTCTCGTGGACAAGCGGCCAGATTAGTTGCGGGAAGCAAAATTTCCTGAGATTGAAAGTCTAAAGCGCATTACATTTATTACACCGCAGACAGAGAAAATTGTCCCAAAACCATAGCTCACTTGCCGCGTACAAAATTCTGGCAAACTGGTTTCTTTGGGTTTTCTGTTCTCATCGTTGAACCCAACGAATTTCGCCCACCTCCGTTCCAATAAATGTCCCGCCCTTATAATTCAGGATGTGGACATACCCTAGTCCTGTCTCCACTCCCTATGTACTTTGTCCTTCATATGCCGTACGCTACGATCGTTTCCACAGCTTGTTAGCATTTAAATTGGGAAGATGGTTCTTATAGTTGCCGCGCTGACGTGAGAATCCGTAAAAATTTGTAAAGCATTTGGTCAAAAACCGTCTACCGTTCATTGATTCATGAAAAGAAGGCCCTTCGGTTATATGCAGGATATTCGTTTCCAAGGCCTTACCTGCGTGAAGTCAAACAAAATCTGATGAATAATGTTTTAGGCTTGATTTAGGATTTTTGTAGATGCTATTTTTCTAGATTTATCATATTGTATCAAGTATACGCTGTTGTACTTTTTCTGCAGAATCAAGGGAAGCAGATGAAGAGCAAACACAGCATGTTTTCTGGCAGAATATCACTGGCTGCATCAATTTGCAGAAACTCACTAGCAGCTGCAAAAAGTTCTCCCAGGGACGATTCGAACGTCCGATCGCAAGATTCCTATCCATTACAGTCTTGTGCCTTACCATCTTGGCCACCGGGAGGGGTTGAAAATGTTAGAAAAAGACAGGATCACTGGGGCCGGATTCCAATTTGGACGTATGCCTCACGCCCCGAAATTATTATTTATTGAGCCTAGAATAGACGAGGAACTCCCTATAAGAGGGGCTTTATACAAGGTTTTATTCAAGAAAGGTTTTATACAAGGTTTTATACAAGAAGAGCTTGCCTCAATAAAGCCAAGGAATTTCTCTATTTTAGCTCTATTCGATTTAGTCCTATACCATCACCTAGTCTTGGCCTCGCGACTCTTCGCTCGAGTCTCGGGCTGGCACGTCTCCCCGAAGATGGTGAAACGGTGAAATACTCGGCATTGCCTCCATAAATGCTCGATTTTGTTCGACCTTTTGCTACGAGCCAGTGGACATTGTTCATAGCAAGTTCTATAGTTATCTTGTAAACTGAATTCACCAAAAGATAGGGGCAGTGTTGTCATTAGCTAGCTTCAATGCCACCATAAGGAATTTTCAGGTATTCTCTATGGTTTCCCAGCATACAACATAAGGTAGCCCAGATCGGTTTATCCAATGACTTTTCCGCCATGGCCAGTGGTGGTTTTGCGTGGCGGCAGGTCAGGCGACATCATGTGGGCCTCGATCATCGGACGCTCTGGAACCCAAGGTAACAAGGGTGGCTTTTCCCAAACTCTGCTTCCAGAAGCGGTACTGTGGAGACTTTTTCATTCAAACGAAGCTCTTTTGAATCAAAGATTCCTGTGGTTTTGGCAGGTTTGACCCTTCCACCAGCAACCTGTGTACCAGTACCGACATTTGGAGCCGCCAAGATAATCCGCTTCAGCTGAATTAACGGGCCAATATTATTTCAGGCACCAATATCGAAGTCGTTGGGCTGACCAGAAGCTTTTGAAGTCGACGCAAAAACGGGGCGATACTTGGCACGCGCTCTTCGGCGAGAAGCTGTCCAAACCGACCAGTTTGGGGACACCTGTTGCAAAAGAAAAATAAAAAATATCGGTAGGTCACCTCAAGCCAATAAAGTCCGTGGCTCCGGCTTCAATCCAATCCGGCTTGAATATACGTGGGGTTGCACAAGGTGCGGCTCGCAGCAAAACGGTGCACTTTGCTGCCCACCACGGGACACTCGAATTCACCACACTAAAAAAATGAAGCCCCCTGACTACAGAGTCTATGATGTCCAAAAATCAAGGCTTGTTAAAGCCACTTACGCCTTTTCAGGCTGTCGGGGAAAGCTCTGCGTGCTCGCTCTCCAGCCGCTTAAGCCTCCCGGGCATTGGGAAGGCAGAGCGCGAAATTTCGCACCCAAATCCGGGTGCAACAGCCATTTCCTTGTTGGACAAAATAAGGCCTTGGCCAGCACAAAGTCCGGGTCTTCTAAGTGAGCATTATTTTCACTTTGGTACTTTACTTACTAGCACACTGTTTGGAATGCGGTCGTCAGAGCTGACCGCTTGAGCTATGGTAGTTGAACTTGAGCCTGCGCGCATAGTCGATGAAAGGTCATAGTAGCATGCGAGTCGAGCATCGTGGGAGCGACTCCTTCTTTGTTTGACCCTTTTATGGTTGAGCTCAGCCAAGACTTGGACAAAGCTTCAATCTATGTCATGGACTTACAGGGATGTGAGTAGGCATTACAAGACCAAGGAACAAGATGCGCGGTCGGAGGCTGTTACTCTCCCGAATCATCCGATGGCACCATGGTCCTCATATCATTGGTGGTGGCAATCCTCTCGTATGTGAAGAACCCTGGGTCTGCACCAGTCAAAGCGATAAACCTACATCCTACCACCGGAGGTTGATGGGGCAGAATTCAATGGACCACTAACCGAGAGTCATCTGATTAAGTGAAAGGGAAGTTTCGAGAAGGTTCAGCTTTCAATACTACCCTTGTTGAGCCGAATATCAAGCATGTATTGATCTGGGATTCCAGCCGTGGGCAAATTAGTAAGGCACTAGCCATATTTGCTTCAACTAGTTCGCCGTTCCACTGTATATGCTATGCTTGGACAGGCATTAGTCTCTGGGACGGGCATGACTACGGTAAATTCAACCTGATCAGTATAAAAAGTTATTTGGAATGCTCCGCTAACTCGTAGCACAAGTAACACATGATCAACGGAATTTATGGCTTCTTTAGCGCCTCGTAATCCACTGTTTCACGCTGCTTGGGGAGGCATTGTCGGTTCGAGATTTAAAGTGACATAACAACCACATTGCATATAATAAGACCAACTCAGAAATTAACCCTAGCACTATTCCTTCTAAATCTGATCCCTCTGATGTAAATCCCAGTGAACCTACTCATCGAGGTCACTTCACGCTTGTCGCACATCATAATCTACGCAAATCGAACAAGACAATGGCACGACAGGAAATGCTGGCTTAGTCTTCAAGAAACAGGGCCATGTCTACTTAGCTTGAGCACTTAAACTTGTATGCATTTGGTCAGTCGATCAAGCTGGAATATGAGTATTGGTGACTGCGATGTATCCTACTCGTGTATATGTACTTGATACATACTTGTTTATGGTATCTGTATACTTGACCATAAACTTGTGTACATACATGCTTTATATAGTAAACTCATGCCACCACTGACTCATCTATACTACCTACATTCTCTCCAACCACGGATAGTCATTCCTATATACATTGCAAATATCATCAATTTCTTCCTCAGTCCCGTTGAATCACCGGGACCTCCTCCTGCTCGCTAGCAATCACACTGGGGTGGATATACTCTTCCAAGTACTGGGTGCGATCCAAATCGTGGTCATTGTAGTTTTCGCCCATCTCGATGAACGCCTGGATGTTGTGCCAGGCCAATTCGGGGCTTTTGAACCCGTCATTGTACCCAGCAAACCGCTGGTAAATCTCCGGCACGTTGGGTGACACCAACGCCTTGAGGTCTGTGGTATTCAAATCTGCTGGCACCACGT
Source organism: Metschnikowia bowlesiae (assembly GCA_002370295.1). Lineage (NCBI taxonomy): Eukaryota > Fungi > Ascomycota > Pichiomycetes > Serinales > Metschnikowiaceae > Metschnikowia > Metschnikowia bowlesiae. The sequence continues at coordinate 84,925 of NLAK01000044.1, read as the reverse complement.
ACGTACGCACCTTCTTCCAGTCGACAACATATGTACCGGCTGCGTTCAAGCGGCCGTACCCGGACGACCCTGTTCCTTTGTAGTAGTGCTTGTTGCCCTGCTTGCTGGTCAACGGGTGTCTTTTGGACCCTCTTTTGGTCATGCCGTACCAGATCTGCCCGTCCTTGAACGTCTGCCACGGTCTTTTTAGGTGGCTGCTGGCCGTTTGTTGGAATGCGACGATGCTGCTCGCTCTCATAGTGGGACGATGGAGGCTGGGAGCGGAGGTTGAGGGTGGAGCTTCGAGGTGAGGTGCGTAGTTTTTTCTCTTCGCTTTTCTAGCGCGCGCATGCAGGTTCACCTCCACCAGTCTACTCATGAAGGAGAACCAGCCCATGTTCCCTCCACACAGACGATGAAGAAATCTGCGTTGCTCTGAAATCTTTTGTTTTTGCATCCCCCCATGCACACCGCTGTTCTTAAGCCGTTCTGAAGCTCATAAAGTGTGCAAGGCACGACCTGTGCTCAGCCTGCCTCTTCCCTGAGCTCGCGTCCCCAGTCGTGGAGCTCTGCTCCGTTCGGTATGGTGCTGGGATCTTTTAGGCTATCTTGGCCTTTGCGCAACTCTTCAATTGCTGAGCAACGACTCTTCAAGTCCATGCGTGTGGTCACGTGACTTGCTCGTCCGCCAGCCTCGTGAGAAAGCAAGATAAGCGGCCCGCATTCTCGATAGCAACTCTCTTCCACTCAATGATCCCTGAACACCCCAAGAACCCCGGGCCCTTCTCCGTCCAGCACGGATACGCCGACATAAATATAAAAACCCAAAAGTACCTGGACAAACCTACCCCATTGCCAGGCCAGTTGTCCAGCACGCAGAACTTCATCAACTCAAAGACTGACAAGGACCACCAGAAGAAGTACGCCAAAAAGGGTCTCTCTTTCCTAATCAACACACTTTGCCGTTAGAATGGGGCATTTGAAGGCCTCGATTTGTTTCAGTTTTTAGAAGAAGCTCCTCCAATGAATAAAGCTCACTTGTGACCCAACTGTAGGCCTCGCGGCAACCTGATCGACTAACGGCACTGAACATAGGCTCATCTCAATTCAACACTGCGACTCATGACTTAGACACCGGGAGTCATCCGCTTAAATATTGCAAGCCCCTTAAATATTGCAAACCCCGCTGGAATCCGTGCAAAATTCAGATACCTTCATGCTCGCCCTGAAGAGTCTTTCCAAGCTTCCCCTCCTTCGTGCTAAGATGTCAGCCGACTTTTCAGCCATGACATTCACTTCGAGGCTACTCCGCAGGTTCTTTGGGCAACTGTCATTGATGTTCTTCTCCTAGAACTTCCTGAAATTTCTTCGAAGTTTATTCCTCAGAGCTTCGTGTAGCTACAACTTCGGGCCATGGAGTTCGTCACCAAGAATCTTGCACACTCTGCGAGCAAATCCGTAGCTTCCCTGGTACCCTCCTCCGCCTGCACCATAATTGTGGATGAGCCATTTGAAGTTCACGTCTCTCTCGATACGGGGCCCGGCCTCTCTGGCAGGACGAAGACCCACGTTCACTTTCACCACGTCCAAATGCGGTGGGTTCCCATGCCTGGTCGAATCCGTCAATTCTGGGAGGTGTTCAAGCGCCCTATCCTTGATCCGCTTCGTCATTTCCAAATCTTCTGCCTCATTCAGATCGTCAGCGTGGAAGCTTCCCCCGATGATCGCCCCGCCCTCTTTCCGGGGAAACACGTACAACTCCTCGTTCGGCGTTTCGAACCCAGAGAATACCACCGCTTTCGATATGGTATTACGCACAACGAGAACTTGCCCCCTTATCGGGTAGTTTCGGGACAGATCGTTGACCCCGCCGATCTGTGAAGCACCTAACCCTGCACAATTGATCACGTAAGTGGCCAATTCACCTGAGTGGTGCAAATTGCGGGCCTGCTCAATGTGCTGAATGGCAGCTACCCGCCGGACAACTATTCCAAGCCCAAGGCATTTTTGCACAAGGTAAGGGAGGTACGTGGGAACGGAAATCACCACGCCGTCATACTCAATCCCGTACACCGCACCTCTCAAAAGCTCGTGCTTTTGTAAGACTCGCCCGCCAGCTATATTATAAAACCAAGGACGCCATTGGGAAACGTCGCCGTGCACTTCGTCTAAGGCCTTTTGAGAAAAAAACAAGGCGTTTTTCTTTCTCCAGATGCCTGACTTGGGGTCGTCGGCCAATTTCAAGAATTCGTAGTATGCTTCCACGTCCAAATCCTGGAGATTCTTGTTATCAGGTGACGCCGTTGAGAGCCAATTAGCGCCAGCGAAAGGTGAGGTGTAGGAGATATCGATATCTCCAGGCAAATGCGATGCGGCCACCGTTATATCCATGTAGGGGTACTTTAACTTGAGCTCCAATGCTGTCACCAAGCCCACGGTGCCCGCCCCTAGAACTGTGACTCGAACCATGGGTGTGAAGGGGGAATAAGGTGGAATACAATGTGGGGGGGTGAAGGTGGCTCTATCGCGGGGAGCGCCTGTACTTCACGACTTAACCACTTGGTGCACGGTGCACACTCCAGAGGAGCATTAAGGGCGATCTAGCCGTTCCTGCACGAAACAGCTGGTCAGCTAACGTAGTACCCGCCAACGCCATTTCCATTTATAGGAGTACATGAAATTAACGGAACTAGTTCTGGTGTCGGCCCGACCAATTGGAAAATGTTTCTGGGCCGAATGTAAGCCAAGCCACTTAGGGCCGCAATGAATAGGGCAGTGGGAGACCATGTAAAGAACATGGGACGGGATTTTTGAAATGTTTTTATAATCATAGGATGCACGCTTGATCCTAGGTTCGAATTCCTAGGGATCGCTTATTTTGGGCTGCCACCGAGGCAGCTGGGGCTCGAAGCATGAGAGTCATGCGCCGGAGGTCCCTCGCGCATTTTCAATTCCTTCAATTCCACGCCTAGAGCGAGACGACACACTCACTCCAAGCATAACAAGATTCGAGCCAATACCGATTGAACCCGCGCAATGTTTTCATTTGCCAAGAAGTTTGTGGACCGGTTCGAGGTGGCCCTGCACAATGACCACGACTCGTACTACCAGACGTTTCTCTCCCGCAACAACAACGGCCATGGACTCCGCGTGCTCCACGTAGCGGCCGACTCAGCAGCCCTGCGCCTTGGGTTCGAGCCCTGGTTCGACTATATCGTGGCCATAAACAACCATGAGTTGCCCATGAAGTTTCCGCTCAACTCACATTCCTTCGCCAGCTCTTATAGTGTGGCCAGTGATGGATCAGTCAATTACGGGGGTGAGGCTCAGGCCCTCGAGTTTCGGCAGGTGGATTTGGACTTGATGATCCAGGAACTCGCCACCATTGCAGCAGGGCCCCACAAGACTGTGGACTTGGAGGTGTGGTCTGCTAAGGGGGGTGTCCTGCGTACAGTCACGATCGAGTTGCATCCGGAGCCAAAGACAGACGACGTTCCGGAAGGCGGTGATCCAGAAACCACGGTCGTGGTTGGAAAATCCCGATTCCAGACTCTTGGTCTTACGCTTCAGCCACAGCATCTTACCGCCGCCTCCCACGTGTGGAAAATCTTAAACATACATGCCGGGCTGCCCGCCGACCGGGCGCAGCTCGTGCCGTACTCGGACTATATTATCGGGTGTGATTCCGCGTATCCACAAGACGAAAACGGAATGGGTCTTTTGGTTGGCGGGAGTGAGGCTCTCTTGTCTAGGACGGTGTCTGCGTACTATGCACACCACAACTCCACTTCCCAGGACGATAGCGTTCCCATTCTCCTATATGTGTACAACCATGATTACGACTGCGTCAGGCCTGTGACAGTACACTTATCCAGATCATGGTCCCCGGGTCAAAACAGAGGCATACTAGGTTGCGATGTGGGCTACGGCTTGCTCCATCGGTTGCCTGAGGTGGTGGGAAAGTTCGACACGCAGGAAAAACTCGAAGACATTATCTTTGAGAATCCTGAGGACGTGAGCTATGTTAATTTCAAGAATGCTATGGCTGAGAGCGAAACGGGCGAGAAGACGCTGGTACATGATGCTTCTGAGAAGACTAAGATGCCTGACATGTCTGAAATGTCTGAGATACCATCAATGCCTTCAATGTCTGAACCAATTCCAGATATAGCAGACAATGTACCAGTTGCAAAAAGCTTTTCAGAAATGCCAAAGAATGCGGAGGAGCAAATGGATGTTGTGCATGCAAAGACCAAAGATCCTGAGACCCGTTCGGAGGATGAGAACTCTAAGAAGAATCTGGAAATCGAATTTGCTGAGAGTGGTACAAAAGAAAGTGACTCGAAAGCTCTACCTATTAAAGAAGCCATTGACAATCCTCTAGATGGTGCAGACTTCTTTAACCAACTTGGAGATTCCTCTTTGGGCAATGATGCTCCTACAGAAAATTTAGATTCTCGGGAATCACATAGTCATGACGATGTCAACGAACTCGATGAGTCTCGGGAGACGCCTAGTCAATTCGCTTGTGCTTCTGAGAACACTGATATGCTTTCTAACCCTGAGGATCCCAATAAGGGGAGTCACAGTGATGTCAATGAGAAGAGTCACAGTGATCTCAACAAGAGCTTCGACAACGCCTCTGATCTCGTCTCTGGTGTTTCGAGTCAGCTCCGAGAGACTTCGCTCAGCGGCGACTTGATTCCAACTGTTGAAAAGACGGAGGACAAAGCTGGCGAGGTTGAAAAGCTGCTGCATGCTGAGTCCACTGCCCAGGCAATTGAGACACCTGAAGCATCTAATCCCCCTGATGAAGAGTTAGGTGATGGGGCCCCAGCCAGTCTGGCCACTATAAGTACACCGGAAGAGAAAAGAGTCGACAAGCTTTTCAGAGAAGACCCTACGTTGGACGAGGACTTCTTGGAGTCGCCGGAATTCCTGGCAGTGTCTGACCTGCATGTTGGTGAGGGTCCAGGGGCCCCTCAGGGCAACGCTTTGGGTCGGTCCGACATGACAGAAATTGCTTTGACCGATGAAGAGGAAAGCTCAAGGACCAAAGGAAAGACTAAGGAAGCTAGTCAGGCTCCACCGCCTCCAGTTTTCTCTCCTATCAAGCCCCTGATTATGGGGGCCCCAAGATCACCTGCACGCAGCACGCCATCAATGGGATCTAGCGGCTTGATAGCGCCAGCGAAAGTCGGCCGCAAAAAGAGACATCATGGGCCGGCCAATATCAGCAACTTGACGGCTTTCATGAATGAAGAGCTCTCTAAGTCAAAAGCCACGGATGTGAATTACAATCAGGTGGATGACGCGGACGTCGCGCCCCCTCCAATGCATAAAAAGTAAGGAATAAACATCACGAGGTACGTAACAGGAGCAAGTTGGATATTTTGTGACAGCAAATTTCAAAAATATGATTCTGAGCGTTGCTCAAGGTATAAAAATCAAAAAGTATGCCCACTGTCGGAATCGAACCGACGATCGCCTCATTACGAGTGAGGCGCCTTACCACTTGGCCAAGCGGGCGCTAGTTGTGAGAAAAAAATTTAGCGTGTTCATGTTTATAATTTTAATTAGAGCTTGATACTGCGGTAACTGGGTTTGTATCTTGTCAAACTCGAACTTCATTCAACCTAAACTGTAATGATTTTGCACTTCAAGGGAATCCTAACCACTCCAGGAAAAATTCAGATGCGCGCTTTGAAAACGTGACCTCTTACGTTCACTGACTTGTAGAAATTCTATAGTTCCGCGAAAAGCGGTCAAAATAGATCAGAGGAAACAAACAGAATTTGCAGCCAAAAAACACATTGGAAAGAAGGAAAACTGGAATTTGGCCAGCATACAAAAGAAGACTCTAGCTTTCATCTCAATTTGCCCCAGTTTGCCTAACACGATTTTGTGTGGCCATGAACAAGGTATGGGGAGTGCAGGCCAATGTACAGGATACACACCTGTAGAGAGGATAATCCTTGTCCGCATTGAAGCTAGGTGCACTTGGTGCGCCGTAGATTAACCAAGGACATGTATCCAGTGGAGATTCAAATGAACCAGCGATGGGGTTTATACCACCAAAGAGGTAAGTGTGTCCTTCCTTATCAGGCTCAGTTACACTTGGATGGTTTTTAGTGGGTCTGGTTGTAGGAGCCATCTCTAGTGGTCAGCTTTGTTACTTCGGTTACTGTTAGAAGGAAGGCGAGCGGCACTCCTTGTACATGTGAGAATTCGCCTTTAATATCTTAGGAAGGCCAACTCACTTGTTTGCTAACCTTGCTTGCTTGCTATCTCGTGACGTTGTTGTACGTGCTCGGTCTGCGGCCCTCAACAACACCTGGAACTCCTTCCGCGTCAAGCCTCAGTACCTCTGATCAACCCTGGTGAAAAACCTCGTGGCTTGTTATATGCAAGTTTGTTGCTCATCGAGATCGCAATTGAGTTGCAACGTCATTCGCACTTCTAGAATTCGCTTCTATACTGTTTCATGTAATCGCTTTAGTGCTTAAAGATGATGTCTTGTGTTCGATACCTTAGTGCGTCAGTACTTCGAAATATGAGTATCAGTCGAAGATCTCCACAACAGATCATCAACAATTCAAGAAGAGGTGGCCAAGACTGCACCACAGAGTAAGGGTCATATCGTGAGATCAGCACCAAATCGGGATAGTCTCGTCGAATGATTTTCTGAATTGGTCTTGAAGTATCATCCGATAGGCTGCAATGCTCCTCCGGTATAGACCTCGAAGAGAGGAGAGCAAAGCCATTCTGCGCTAACCATGGATCGCCCAACTTGCCACATTTGGGGAGCACACTACGCCTGGAGGGCCTGACATATTCGTTGATGACTACTAACACATGGGGTATCATTAGGGATTGGATAGAGAAATTGGCAAAGACTGACAAGTAAACTGGAATCTCGGGGACTAGGGACAGATTGAGCTCATCTCTGCATTTCTCCCCAGGGATACAAATTAAGCTAATCCTCGCTGATAGCAAGGAGACCTCGGAGCGAGGCTAAATGGGAATGCGTGCTCGTTATTTCTCGGGGATCCCTGGCGGTTAAACCATGGAATGGGTCATCACCGGGTGGGTGCAGACTGCGGGAAAGATACCGGATTGAGCAATGAGCTAACACTTTCCAAGATACAGGACGCGACTGAATCAGGTGGGGGCCAAAGTGGTGCACCAGGGCTGCAGAGTTGAAACACGAGCAGTTTGGGGCCATGGCGTTTCGATGGCAAAAAATGTTTTTGGCATGCGATCCGCACTTCAGGAATTCCTTCGGCGGACGCTGAGGATCCTCGAATATGAATAGGTCATACAGCGAGACCCTGGTATAGATAGATACAGATGGAAGACATGACCAGAATGATGAAGGAGGTTTCATGATTTCTGAAATACTAGAAAACTAAAAACTTTTTCAGATTCGGAAACTAACAGTAGCACTTTGCTAGATTATCTAAGGATGAGCTTTCCGCTTGACACTAACGAATCCGAATTATCGCGCAACGTAGTAAGATTTGCACCCATAGGTAGTGCGACAATATGGCGGCCTGCCATGCTCATAGTCGCCTGATTATGAATACAAGGCACAAGTCGAACATATACCATATTTATTATTGGCGCGTGAGTGACGGGAACGTCGATCAGGCCAAAGTCATGATTCGCTTGATGAAAAGGAGTTGGTTTGCGGTTGTGAAGTCAGCGAAAAAGGTCTTTGCGTAGTCAGCCACGGCTGGGCCTATCGTCACACCACTTTCCAAAGGGACAAGGGTGAAGATGCAGGATCTGAGTTGACCAGAAGGTCGAAAAGGGACAAAATGCCCTTTAATTATATTGATTGTGACTGCAGCAAACTTATGGCAATGCCTTCATTGGGGGATGGCTAACTAAAACGAGGTGAGAAAAGACACCAGTATAGACTGTGAGGGTTAGTTATGATGGCCCTGAATCACGAAGATACACGTTCGCTTATCTAGCACCCATATGCTGAGTGAAAGAATACAGTACATAGAGTCACCATCATGAGGTACAAACACGTACAGCATTTCACCGAAAAGTCACATCATACATACAAATAATTATGCATATGAATGGCTATAGACAGGGGGTTCGAAGGAAAATCTAGAAAGCGGATGGAATGCAACCCTAGAATTCTAGGCCATGTTGCGCCCTATGATCACAAAAACAGTCTAGAGCTTAAAGGCTTCCGTAGTATTGAAATGCTCCTTAAGAGAGCATGATGTTGCAAAGATTATTGAAATGTTTCTGTAGTATCTGAACTCAACCGATACACATCTGCCCTAATTTGAAGAGATGTTCAGGAAAAGAAGTCACCTTTCACTTTTTGTTATATAACGCTATCCTTACATGACAATAGCACACCCTTATGATTTTGTACAGAGAAGCTTTCCAGAGTAGAGCACTCTGAATTCCACGTCTTTGTAATTTTGGGAGTCCGATGTCTATTGTACTTTCGGATATACAATCAGTCTCCCGTATTTTTGTCTGCTTTTTTGATACTCATAAACCAAGACAGATTAAGGTTCATGCTTTTAAGGTGCGTGGTACTGAATTGCAGATGTATCACACAGCTCCAAATGTTCAGTTTTGAAACTTTGGGTTGCATCGTACTCTTTTATGTTGAAGCTTATCAAATTCTAAACATCTGGTTGTTCTGACGGTGTAGATCAAGTCGCCATGTTGAAACTTAGTTTGTCTCACAGTACAACTTTTTAAGTTAAGTGAGGTTATAGACAATAATGAAACTTTTATTTAAAGCCATTATTACTCAAAACGATTCTGCTGATGAGGGTTCATGTAGTAGAGGGTCAACCATCCGACCGGAACAAGGTGCCAGATTATATCCGTAACATATATTTTTGGTGCTTAAAAGGTTTGTATTTAGTGGAATTAGGTGGGGTTAAAACAACGCAGCTGAATCAACCGAATTGAATCTAAGAACCTAATGTGTCTCAAGTGGGAACTGTTGGTACATGGGGATTAAAATTAAAGTCATTATACATATCAATATTGGACGGAACAAATTCTGACTCCCTCTGAGATGATGGCAAGCTCAGGACCAGAAAATCCTTGATCCTTGCGTACGCTGAGCACCGTTTGTAGACCTCTTCGAAGTGCCTTGTTTTATAGTTTGGGTGTTAATTTTGATTAAAGGAGAAGTAAAGGGCATTTGCCATTAAAGCCAAGAAAAGAGGCGAAACTCAACGAGAAGGTTTGGAAAAAGCTCACAATAAACCATTTTAGCTCCAGCCTAAGCTAAGTAACATGCGAATTCAAATGATTATATTATGTAATATTTTAGTCCAGGGGAAATCCAGTGAGTCAGTGAACCAGTGAAACAGTTTTGCCAATCTAATCAAAAATCAGTGTGAAAAAGGTACTACAACCAGAAATGAGCTTGGGTATTATATAAAAGTATAGGTCTGAGTGTTTGGCTGTGAACACTATGGCTATTCTAAGGCTTTGAGGAGCACGGATATGCGGTAAATTTAGGCGAGTGGAGGTGAAACAGGTCCACAGTGTATAATCGGAAAAAGCTATATTTACTTCAATAAATATTCATCAGTCAGAGTTTGCATAAGGTGGTATCAACGCATTATTACTGCCTTCATGGCATTTGATTAAAAGAGGATAAATTGGTTTCATACAGAATTCTTATAAATCTTTTTTACCCTTTTCCTAATATTCGTGTCCCATAAAATTCGCCGTATATGGTTTTTCTTGACGTCTTACAATGTTTCAGGTAACTGCACTTGACTAAGTTATGGCCTTACTAACTATGTCCATAATAGTTTGTACCCTCTTGCATGAGTTCCAATGGAAGGTCACTGATACGTTGAACCTACACCTTTCAGCCTTTAAAGCAAATGCAGGTGTCGAGATAAGCTCAGGAAAATGATGCTATAATCTAAGCATTGATATAATGGATGCTGCATGTTTTTGCCTTTCACTTCTGTTTTTCAGTCTCATGATTCTACGCTGTTCATTCTACTTTCATGTCCACACTTTGGAGGTCGATATTTCCACACCTGCGACCTTTCGCCCATGAAACAGTGCTTAGTAGATAAATTTTCTTTGGACCTGAAAAAGGGTTCTGCCCAAGACACATCTTAGTCTAGTCGTCGGGCCGGTGGGAACGATTAAAGATAGGCGACACTTCTTACATTTTGAGTGGGACTTGACCCACGGATCCTTAGATTCTATCCGGTGCAGAAAGCAAGTGGTTAACGTGGAGTGCTTTAGCAGTTCATGTTTCGTCAATTGATTTCCAAAGCTAACGCAAAGGAACATGACTGAAGGCATGCAGGACATCACCAAGATAGAAGAAAGACAGACAAGAGCAAATACAAGCCAAGAAGGCGAGCGAAACAGCACGAATTTTACCACGAAGAGACACCAGATTGCGTTCTTGCAGCTTTGCGCAAGGGACCTGCAAGATAAGTGATGATGATGCTGCCGCTAAAAAGTAGTAATAGTGAGTTGGTCCTTAATAGTGAGTTGGTCCTTAATAGTGAGTTGGTCCTTAATAGTGAGTTGGTCCTTAATAGTGAGTTGGTCCTTAATAGTGAGTGTTTGGTAGAGTGGTGCGTTCAAAGTCACCATCTATGCCCAGCTTGAAACACAAGAGACCCGGTGCTCTAATAGTGTCATTAAAAATCTCGACAGTTGTTATGAGCCATCGTCTAATCTCTTTTCTACAAGCTTTGCCGTATCCTTTTCCATTTTGATACCGTTCCAGGACGATCTACTATAGATTTTACCAAGTGCCAAGCCACAGACCCAGCCTCATCCCTTCTACATTTCCGGTTACCACAAACGTGATGCAGCACTTCCACCCCTCCAATGCGCATTTGACACTAACACTGGGCTTCTGGAGGTGACTCGCCTCAACCGGGTGCCGTGGACCTGCATACAAGACACCAACTCCCGGCGGTTATTCCTGTGTACAGATGTCTCTGTTCAACACGGTGGGGTGGGGTGCACCAGGCATAGAGTGAGATGCACCCTCATGTCAACACCGCCACTCTTCTGCACTCTTGGCCTATTCATCATCGATGAAAACGTTTACGCCGAATCTTTGAGGCGGTCTTCTGAGTATGACATCATCGGCGGCGGCGCGTCGTATGCCATCGTGGGTGCTCGGATTGCCAGCGGCCAGGCCTTGGGGCCTCGCATCTCTGGCATCATCGATAAGGGGAGCGATTTCCCGCCTGAGATCGAGCGCGAGATGCGGACGTGGGGCACCGGCGCCATCTTCCGCAGCGATGCGTCCCGCTTGACCACCCGGGGCGCCAACATCTACGCCGAAAGCGGGCTTCGCTCGTTCGTGTACCGCTCGCCCAAGAAACGCGTGGAGGCAAGTGACATTCTCCAGACGCCGGGGCTTGTGTTGCTGAAGGGCTTTCATTTCTGCTGTGCCATGGACCGCTACGCCGAATCCATCGATATGTTTCATGAGGAGTTGGCCTCAAGGGCTTGTGCGGAGAAGCCCAAGGCCATCTTTGAGCCGTTTCCTGACGTGTGCAACCCGCAGAACTTGCACGAATTGCACGAGGTTTTGCCTAAAGTGGATGTGTTTTCGCCGAATTTGGACGAGGCCGCCAGCTTTTACCTGCTTGAAACAGTCCCTGATACCGAGTCCGAGATCGACGCCTTGGCCGCGAAGTTCTTGGCTTCATGCCCTGCCAGCGGTGGTGTGGTGCTCCGATGCGGTGCCCGCGGCTCATACATCAAGACCCGCTCTTTGGGTGTCTTGCTCCCCGCATATCACCAGACCCAAGCGGCGGTGGTGGATGTCACGGGCGGCGGGAACTCGTTCTGCGGCGCCTTTCTCACCGCCTTGATTCTCTCCGACGACTGGCTTCTTGCCGGAATCGTGGCTAACGTGGCAAGTGGCATTGTCATTGAAAGGTTGGGCATGCCATCTGTGAATGGGGATGTATGGAACGGCCGCCACTTTATGGACAGAATCAAACATTACGTTGGCCTCAACTCGCAACTTAAAGATTTTGACATTAGTTCGATCAGTTGGTTTAGTCAATGAATCTTTCATCCTGTTAGTATTTTATTGTCTATGATATTCATACCCGAAAGTGGTTTGAGTCGCCGAACTCGCATCTACGTAGATGGATTCTTGGAGGGCTCATGCGGGTGGTAGAGGCCCTTAAGAAGCTCCTTGGCGTCAGTCCAGGCTCTAAGCTGCTTTCCATAGATGAACAAAGCAACCCCGGACAAACTGACTATCAACTGCACACTGCCGTACACCACAAAGATGTTCTTGCCGTTGATTGCAGCGTACGCATTATTGTTGAAGAGCGAGAAAATGAATCCCAACACATTCTTGGTCAAGTTGAAGTTCACCAACGCCTCCGCGGAGTACATTCGATAGCAGTCCACGGTGTACGTGATAGCAGTGGTGGAGGCCATGGACGAACCAAAGCTCAAGCACCCAAAGAACATGACCGGCGCTATCCACGGATCGGCATTGTGGGCGGACCAGCCGTAACCCATCAAGCCAAACGCAGAGAAGATCGACGAGGGAACGAGCATGAAAAGCCGGAATTCAGGCTCGTAAATGCCATGATTGTGCTTGACAATAAATCGTGTCAAGCGGTCACCCATGACTCCCGCAGTGATGGAGCCCAAAATGCCTCCAACAAACGGCGAAACATACCAAAGCCCAACAGTTTCCTGGGAGTATCCATATGGTGGGGACCTGAAAATGTCAGAAAGGGTTTCGGAGATCACAATCAACCACACCACCGCTAAAGAGTACATTATAGACCCGTAGGCCACGCCCGGGTAGGAGTAAAGGTAAAAGGGTCGTAAAAGCACCATCCACCATTTATCTCGGGTATGCCTGCCGGAAAATAAGCTGAGTCTGTTTCTGAAAGATCGGGGGACGGAGTCTTGAGATACTGCTGCTGTCTCTTTCGAAACTTGGCTGTGCTGTGACGCACTTTGGCCGTGGACATTCATCGCAGTATCAGGGATACTAAAATCGACTCTGTTGTCAACATTAGCTATACTAACAGTGTTGGCTGAGTTTTGCGCATGCTCCGTGCTGGCGGAAATCGCGGTGGTATCAGTAATTTCAGAGAGCGGAGGACTTGGAGATTTGAGGCCTTCTTTCGGAAGATTCTGCAAAGGAACATTGTCCGTCACTGTTTGATTTATTCCCGGGCCGATTTTCCGAGTTGTTTTCGCTGAAACATTATTTTCTTTATGCTCTTCTTGTTCGAAGGACTTTTCTTCGTTATGACCACGTTTTTCTCCTCTCCCTTGACTAAGGCTTCTTGGTGACCTTACGGGGGAATATGACGACGTAGATGGATATGCATAGGCATGCGGTCTCTGATCTCTGGGAACGTAGCCAGCCGCGTGGCGAGCCGCCTCGGTCTCTTCCAATGACCGCTTGTTGGGTGTGGGAGAGCGGTCCCAGAAGGTTTCTGGCACGAAAAGATAGGTGAGCACGAGATTGAGCCCCAAGAACATGGCGAGGATCCAGTAGAGCCAATGGCGGCCCAAGTGCTGGAGAATAAGCGATGATAGAAGTGGCAAAATGTTCTTGCCCCCTAGAAGGAGAAGTGTATAGAGGCCTGTGCGGTAGGCCCTCTCGTGCTGAAAGTAAAGCTCACCAAGACTGGCTGAGGCCAAAGATTCAGTGGGGGAAGCTCCAAAACCAGTCAAAATCCGCCCGGCCATAAGTGCACCGTAGGACTTGGCGGTGGCACACACAACGCAGCCGACGAAAAAAATAAGAATACCCAAGAGGTATACGAGCCGCTTCCCATAGAGAGCTGCCGTAGGACTGGCAAACACAGAGCCAATCCCGAGTGCCAACATGTAAGCGCCAACAAGGTAAGAGATGACCGAAAGCGGCTTATGAAACTCCCGCTCGAGATTGGAGAAGCCCGCAGCCAATATAGCGGTTTGTCCGCCACCGATGAAGGTCTGAAATCCGAGGATGAGAAAGCACGAGTCTTTTCGGAGCAAGGGCCAGTTCAATGGGTCGTTGGGGGTGTCCTGCGGCTGCGGGTGCAAGATGATGCCAGCTTTGTCCTTCTTTAGGTCGGTATGATGCAGGGAATCTTCCATCATCACAATGGTGCCAGTCACAGTGGCAGCTGCCGCCAGCTTCATCCCTAGCGTCATTGGGGCTGGGCTTAGCGTTTAGCAATTTACAGGGTGAGCGGTACGCGCCAGTGTGCTGCACTAGTTAGGGTTTGCTTGGAGTAGTCGTGAGCCTGCTCGGAATTGATATATAGGGATGCGGGGGCAATGCTGACCAATTGTGGATGTGGAGGTAGGAATGTGGAAGCAGGACACGGAGGTGCTGGTGTATGAAAAGAACTGGTAGTCAATTGTAAAGCCTGGTAATGGCGAGCTTCATGCAGTCGCTTACGCACCCGAGTAATAACAGAGCCTGCACACAATCAGGCTCAAGGCAGCGCCCGAGGCGTTAGTACCGCCAGTACATCTATGAATGAGGCCAAATTCAAAGGCAAAAGGCCAGAAATACCCCCTTTAAAACCACCACGGAAACAGTTCCGGTCACTAACAGTTCCGGTCACGAACAGTTCCGGTCACGAACAGTTCCGGTCACGAAAGTTCCGGCCGCTCATGGCACCACTCTTCGCAGGCTCAGCTGAGGATGCAGGTCACGTGGCGCGACCAGCCGCGCCGCGCTATCTCGACAGTGCTCCGCTGGGTGGGCTTCAACCCCAAATGCTCCGCAAACTTCTGACGTCGGTGGTGACGTTTTTGCAGCTGTTCTTTCTACCCGAGAGCCAGCTCTCGTCGTCCCAGCGATGGGTCTTGGGCCTTGTCAACCTATCAGCAGTGATCATTTTCTGGGTGCTGAGCTCGTTTTTGGTTAACGACTTGTTCGAGACCAACATCTACCGCAAGCCATTCTTCATCACATACATCAACACCTCGTGCTTTGTGTTCTACCTCATTCCATACTTGCGCTACAAGGGGTTCAGCTTGCGCAACTTCGTGGAGCTTGTCCGGGCGGACTATCATGCGCTGAAGTACTCCCGCTTACCGTCCAGGGACGCGGAATCTCGCTCCATGCACGAGTATGGCTCGTCTCGAGACGTGAGCCTGCTCGACCTTTGTGAGCTCTCTGGCACCGCCAGCGAAGACGAAAACGCCGTTGTGGGAGTGTACGAAACCGTTCTTCTAGCGCTCAAGTTCATTGTGCTCTGGTTCTCGGCCAACTTGGTCACCAACTCGTCGTTGTCGTATACCAGCGTGGCGTCGCAGACCATCTTGCTGTCAACGTCGTCGTTTTTCACCCTAATATTCGGCTACTTGTACAGCATCGAAAAGATCAACACCAACAAGGTGTGTGGGATTCTCCTTTCGTTTGGCGGCGTATTGATAGTCACCAAGATCGACGCCGACTCGGATCCTCAGCAGGAGAAAAGCTCCCCCCTTGTGGTGTTGGGAGGCAATGCATTGGCGTTGATGGGGGCCTTGATATACGGCGCTTACACCATTCTCTTGAAACACAAGATATCCAGCCCGACCCTTCAGAAGGAGCGCATCTTGGACACGCACTTGTTTTTTGGGTTTGTGGGGCTCTACTGCTTCGTGTTCTTCTGGCCATTTTTGATTGCTTTGCACTATCTGGGGCTCGAGGCCTTTGAGTTGCCTTCCCAGTCACACGTGATTCTGCTTCTATCTGTGAATGCCTTCATTACATTCATCAGCGATTTCTGCTGGTGCAAAGCCGTGCTCTTGACGAGCCCATTGACTGTGACCGTAGGTCTATCGTTGACTATTCCTTTGGCCATGCTTGGAGACTGGCTTTTCAAGGGCTTCCACGTGAACTTCTGGTACTTGACGGGTGCGGTCATTGTGACGCTTGGGTTCTTGGTCATCAACAAAGACGAGAGGGAGGATTTCGCCGCCGACTCCGAGTAATATTCTAGTACAATAATTAATAGAGTCAGCCGCCTTCAAGAAGCCACCCTCTTGTGCCGAAACACGCCTCCTGACATGGCACCGGACTCGGTTCGTGTGCTCCTGCATACAGGCACACACCCTCACAAGTCGACGCCGGCTATCTCACAACACCAACATGAGGCTCAACGTGCTTCTATTCACGCTTCTATCTATTGCATTGGCGGGCATTCTGTCTGCAAAAAATGTCCAGGAAGACTTGTTGCAACTCACCTATGGCTCCCCAGACAAAGTGGTGGCCATCTCCGGGTCTGATTTGTCGCCAATCAGCCACAGCAAGAGGGACCACTTCACGCTCATAGTGGTCACGTCCACGGATGAAAAACACGACTGTTCAGCTTGCTTACGCTTGAAAGAAGTTCTCAGGAGAACAGCAAAGGTATGGTTTGACAACTATCCCTTTTCAGACTTGCTTTATTTCGCGGAGATTGACTTGGTAGACCCCACCAATATCGAGATGTTCAAGGACATGAAGTTCAGCGAGGTGCCGCTAGTGTGGCTTGTTCCCCCTTCCAAGGTCACCGAAAAATACACCAGTTCAACCCCAAAAAAGCTAGATGAGTTCGGCGAAGAGATTTTCGGGAACTTGGACATTCTCTACCAGCCGCACGCCGAGTTCAGGCTTCCGGCTGCCAAGCTTGACCTGCAGGTGTACGAAATGGCAGATTGGCTAGCTAAAATGCTTCAAAAGCCCATCACTATTCAGCAGGGGAACCCCAAGCTCATGTTCGTAGCCACGTTTGTGGCGACGTTTTCGCTGATTATCCTCGTCAAAAAAAGAGGCCCTACATTTATCACGGGATTCTTCAGCAAGTACAAAATCTATCTTTTGGTTTCGATTGTCTCTGTGTTCGTCCTTCTTGGCGGAATGCTGTACTCGAAAATACAGGGCGTTCCTTTCATTGGCCTCAACGACAAGAAAGAGGCCATATACATCAGCGGCGGAACTCACTACCAGTTTGGGGTGGAAGTGTTCGTGGTGGCTGCAGTGTACGGGCTCTTGGTGGCCAACACTGTGGTATTGCTTTACTTGGGGAACTACCAAGTGTCGGAGACAAGCGTACTCCGGACCGAGCAACTCAAAACGGCGGCCGTACTCTTGGCTGCTGGTTCGCTCTACGCCGGCTACAGCTTGTATTTGAGCATTTACTTGCGGAAGGATGGCGGCTACCCCTACCATATGTGGAAATTGGTGTAGGGCGGAACAAACCGAGCAGATCAGAGCTAAAGCATTTCCAATTTAAGGCGGTGAAGAAGACCAGAGGTTTTGGTATTGATATTCGGAACGGGCCTATCGTAAGGGTGCAATTCCACCGGGACACATGCCGGCACTAGGGGTGTTCAAGCATCGGGGTAATTTGCACGGAATCCTCTAAAGGCTGGGCGTGTTGATTTGAGGCTGACTTCCCTCAGATTCACTGGGTCTAGGCTAAGGAACCAGAGGCCAAGGCGGCGAATGCATTCCGGGTTGGAGTGCAAGTGTCAATGCCACTAACGTCAACGATCTTGTGTCGAATACTGGCCATGAATAGACCTACAACCACATGCCATGTATAATTTGATTAGAATCCAAGCACTAAGTGTGGGATGTATAAAACTAATTGGAAAGATAGGTTCTGGGAAACCGTTTGTCCATCCGGGTCGGTCCAGGTACACAGTTGCTGTATACACGTCTATTTATACCGACCAGCGACTTATTTTAGTTCCTACCTTCGGCCTAGCTGTTTGAGTCTAAATTGCAGCAATCGGCATTTTATCCACATAGATCAAGGTAGGCCCGTCCAATACTCTTCTCGAGGGCCATTCACGTGACGAGGATGAGCTCGATGGTTGTTGTTGTTGTTTCGATGGTTCTAATACGGGATGTACGGGCGGTGGGTGGTCCCAGGTCTCCAGGGGCCCACACACTCGGCCATCCCCATACTGACTCTACTACTATTCAAGGCTCTGACATGCATCTAAAGAAGGTACTAGTGGACCAATTTACTCGCCTGCACGGCACGGTCCGAGGGCACGTGCAGTCCGCCTCTTGCCAGTCCGCCTCTGTGGTCTGAGGTGCCCTGATTCTAGACAGATGCACGGGTGTAGTGCTGGGATAAATGCCTAGCGCACACGCGTCTTGTGGGACATGTCACACCATACGGCCTCAGGGGGGCCAAAGCGGATATGGATCACAGATTTCTTCCCCAGTTCTAAGAAACCCAGGGCATCCAAAAGCCTGGCAGAAAGTCCCGGGCTGGCCTCGAAAATAGGAACACGGCCCGGAGTGGAAAAGCCTTCCAAAACGGAAACGGTGCCTTCCAAAACAGAAACGGTGCCTTCCAAAACAGAAACGGTGCCTTCCAAAACAGAAACGGTGCCTTCCAAAACAGAAACGGTGCCTTCCGAAACGGAAACGGTGTCTTCCAAAACGGAAACGGTGCCTTCCAAAAGAGACATGGACGCCTCGCAGATGGAACCAGAGGGTTCCAAAACAGGAGCTGGAATGCCTGGAAAAGTGGCTGGAATTGATGTACTAGGGAAAGAGAATCTGGAGGGAACTGGGAATCTAGAAGACCCAAAGAATCCAAAGGAAATAGGGAATCCTAAAGAAACAGGGAATCCTAAAGAAACAGGGCATCCAGAAGATCCAGAAAGTCTTGGATCAGATTCAGAAAATCTAGATTCAGGAAATCTAAAAGAAAATCACGCTCTGGAAGGGAATGCCGTCGGAACAAAAGACTACGCGGAGTTTTGTAGAAAACACAACTTCGACAAGCAAAAGTGGGTCTCAGAGCTTACAGACGAGCAGCGATCGCTCCTCTCCTTGGAGATTGCAACGTTGCACATCACGTGGCTCGTGTTTCTTCACCGAGAATTGACCAAGCCGTACTTTCTCAAGTTGAAGCGGTTTCTCCGGGCCCAAACCGGCAAGACCATCTTCCCGCCGGCACGTGACGTGTACTCGTGGTCCCACTACACGCCGCTTCCCGAAGTCAAATGCTTGATCATGGGCCAGGACCCGTACCACAACCACCTGCAGGCACACGGGCTAGCGTTCTCTGTGTTGGAACCCACACGGCCGCCACCGTCGCTAGTGAACATCTACAAAGCGCTCCACATGGATTTTCCTGCATTCGAGGTGCCCGACCCCAAGGCGCTTGCCCAGAAGGGCACGCCGGGCGGGGGCAACTTGACGCAGTGGGCCCAACGCGGCGTGTTGATGCTCAACGCGTGCTTGACGGTGGAGGCCCACCGCGCCAACTCCCACGCCAACCAGGGCTGGGAAACCTTCACGGAGAAGGTCATCCACTCTGCCATCTTGTACCACCAGCATGACGGCTTCGTGATCATGGCTTGGGGCTCTCCGGCCCAGAAGCGCGTGGCCGGCTTCAGTAGTCTCTTGAAGAAGGACTTCTGCGTGATCAAATCGGTGCATCCTTCACCTCTTTCGGCACACCGGGGGTTTTTCGATGCCCATGTGTTTCAGAAATGCAACGATTGGCTACGCGAAAGAAACAAGCTGCCTATCGACTGGGGCATTGTGCCGGGAAACTCGGTGTCATGAACATGTCAAGAACCTTTGAGTAGCAGGGCTATCCAAGAGCACTTCGCCGCCAACGTCGGCCTCATTCATGTACTCCGCCGCCTCCATATACATTTACCCCAGGTCTGAGCCCCCATTCCTGGGCCCCAGTAGGCCACATCTCTGGCCGCTTCCGTGGCGGCCTCATGTCGGAATGGTCGTTGGTCCTGCATGCGCGCACATAAAACAGTAGTTGCAGAGCCTCTCCACCCACACCTTCCCATACAATGCCGCCCAAACGCCTGGCGCCCCAAACGGATGCCAAGCGCATCAGCAGGTATCTCCTCAACTGCGAACCGAAGGCCGCCCGCGACCAGGACGTGGACGACTCCACCATCCGCTTCAAGTACCTCTTGGGTCTCTCCGACCTCTTCCGCCACTTGATTGATATCAACATGTCCAAGGACGCCAAGTTCAAGAAACTCGTCAAGCAGATCGACAGCAAGACTAACTTCAAGCAGGCCAAGTCCAAGCGCCTGGGCCGCGGTCGCCGCAAGACCGAGAAGGAGGAGGACGCTGAACTCTTGGAGGGTGAGGTCCACATGAATGATCAAGAGCTGCAGACGGTGCTCGAGAAAACGCCCAGCTTCATCAAGAACGGCCAGCTCCGCGAGTACCAGATCCAGGGTCTCAACTGGCTCATCTCGCTATACGAGAACCGGCTCTCGGGCATATTGGCGGACGAGATGGGATTGGGCAAGACGCTCCAGACGATCTCGTTTTTGGGGTACTTGCGCTACTGCAAGAAGGTGGAGGGCCCGTTCATTGTGATCGTGCCCAAGTCCACGCTAAACAACTGGCTCCGCGAGTTCCAGAAGTGGACGCCGGACGTCAATGTGTTGGTGTTGCAGGGCAACAAGGACGAGCGCGCCGACATCATCCAAAGCCGGCTCCTCGCCGCCAAGTTCGACGTGTTGATCACGTCGTTTGAGATGGTGATCCGGGAAAAGTCCCAGCTCCGCAAGTTTCGCTGGCAGTACATTGTGGTGGACGAGGCGCACCGCATCAAGAACGAGGACTCGTCGCTCTCGCAGATCATCCGCCACTTCTACTCCAAAAACAGGCTCTTGATCACTGGCACGCCGCTTCAAAACAATCTCCACGAGCTCTGGGCCTTGCTTAATTTCTTGATCCCCGATGTTTTCGGTGATTCCGACGTGTTTGACCTGTGGTTCGACAGTCAAAACGATGAGAATGACCAGGACAAGGTCATAGCTCAGCTCCACCAGATTCTCAGCCCGTTCATTTTGCGCAGAGTCAAGGCAGACGTGGAGACTTCTTTGCTCCCGAAAATCGAGACTAACGTGTACATTGGCATGACCGACATGCAGATAGACTGGTACAAGAAGTTGTTGGAGAAGGACATTGATGCGGTGAATGGAGTGGTGGGGAAAAGAGAAGGCAACACCCGTCTTTTGAACATAGTCATGCAGCTACGCAAGTGCTGTAACCACCCGTACTTGTTCGACGGGGCTGAGCCCGGTCCTCCATACACCACCGATGAGCATTTGGTGTACAATTCTGGAAAGATGATCATTCTCGATAAGATGTTGCGCAAGTTCAAGAAGGCCGGGTCACGAGTGTTGGTATTCTCGCAGATGTCTCGTTTGTTGGATATTTTGGAGGACTACTGCTTCTTCCGAGACTATAACTATTGTCGCATAGACGGGTCCACGTCGCACGAGGACCGTATACAAGCGATCGATGACTACAATGAACCCAACTCTGACAAGTTCATCTTTCTTTTGACCACGCGTGCCGGAGGCTTGGGTATCAATTTGACTTCGGCGGATATCGTCATTCTATTCGATTCCGACTGGAATCCGCAGGCAGACTTGCAGGCCATGGACAGAGCCCACCGAATAGGCCAGAAAAAACAAGTGCAGGTGTTTCGCTTCGTCACGGAAAACGCCATTGAGGAGAAGGTCTTGGATAAGGCGGCCCAGAAGCTAAGATTGGACCAATTGGTCATCCAGCAGGGTAGGCAGGCCACCGCCAAAATCGGCAATAAAAATGAGGATTTGCTTGGCATGATCCAGCACGGAGCCAAGGCGGTTTTCGACAAACAAAAGTCAGCCTCCATGCTAGATGACGATATTGATGAGATTCTCGCCAAAGGCCGGGAGAAAACTGCCACTCTCAATGCCAAGTTCAACAACTTAGGGCTTGACGACCTTCAAAACATCACGTCCGACGGGTCCGTTTACGAGTGGAACGGGAAAAACTTTGCCAAACGAGAAAACGAGAGCTTGGGGTTAACGTGGATCCATCCTCTGAGACGAGAGAGGAAGGAACAGACGTATTCCGTGGATAACTACTACAAGGACATGCTCAAGGCGCCTCTGGGAAAACAGAGCCCACTCGCCAAAATCAAACCACCCAAACTTTACAGTCCTCAGGACCACCAGTTCTTCTCCAAGGAGTTGGTGGATTTGCTTACCAGGGAGCAACTTGCATATAAGAAGGCGGTCGGGTACACGTACTCTTTGGACGATTTCGGCGACAGTGACGAGGATTTCCTCAATTCCGACGATGAGTCTCAGGACGTGCCGCGAGACGAAAGACTCAAGGCCGAGCAGAAGAAGATCGATGAGGTGATTCCATTGAGCGAGGAAGAAGTGCAGTTAAAAAACAAGCTTCTTCTGGAGACATTCATCAGCTGGTCGCGGCGGGATTTTACCAACTTCATCCACGCTAGTGCAAAATTCGGACGGTCTTCATACGAGGAGATTGCCGAGGCGTTAGGCAGAGAGCCCTCGGAGGTGGAAAGCTACGCCAAGAGGTTTTGGTCCTCGTACAAGGACATTGAAGGATACGAAAAGTACGTGACGCAAATTGAGTCCAGCGAAAAAAAGGTCGAGAGGCTCCTCCAGCAAGAGAAGTTGTTGGCGGCGAAAATGAAGGAGCTAGAGGATCCATTGGAAGACCTCAACATACAGTATGCGTCCAACAGCTCCAAGCGGGTCTTTCTCAAGCTTGAGGATCGGTTCATCTTGTGTTGCGTGCATCGGTACGGGATATTTGCCGAGCAATTGGGCGAGAAAATCAAGCAAGAAATCCTGCAAAGCGAGCTCTTCAAATTCGACTGGTATATCACCTCCAGAACGCCGCAAGAGATCAACCGCAGAATTAATACGTTGATGCTTGCGTTGTCGCGTGAAGTGGAGGGGGCAGCTCTGAGGAAAAAGGGAAAGCAAGGAAGTACACGGGTGGAATCTGCGGAGCCCAACACGCAAGAAAGTTCGCCTGCTCCAAGTGCCCCAGAAAAAAGGAAGTTGGAAGCTGAAGAGTCAGATTCGAAGAAGATCAAGGCGGACCAGTCGTAAGGGACTGTGTGGTGAGGACTAATCAGTTCCATTTCAGGGGCTTGAAAGTCATGAAGGAAGTTTGGGCTATGGTGGAGGCTCAAAGACATGTTGAAAGACACTTGCTGCTGTGATGATTATACAAAGGCGATGAACAGAGTTATTATGGATTGATTAAAAAGGCTATGAATGCGATGGTTTGGACTCTGATTGAAGGCAATTTTGGATTCCGGCTCTGAGTATTGATAATACCCAACCCATGCGCTAATGCAAACGCCATGCAGACTCATTGCATGAGTTGATTAAAAATATTACAGGGCCAGTCTTGATCTCAGGCTCCGCTTCTCCAGGTCCGGCAAGTACTCTGGCAACACGTCCAGCTGCACGGTAGAAATGTAGTAGGGCACCTTGTTGGCAGTCCACGACACGGAGAAGTAATCACTAATCTCAAACTTCTCCACCTTCAAGAAGTTGAAGATGCTCTTCTCGTCGCTGGCCTTGTAGCGAGGCGAGATGAAGTCGCGCAAGCTGATGATCTTCAGGCCCGGCTTCAAGCCATAGAGAAGCTTGCCCACCTCCTCGTTCAACGGAAACTCAAAGAGGAAGTTGTTGACGAGAATCACGTCACAGTCCCGGCACTTCTCGCGCACGGCGTCGTTGGCCACGAAGCTCTGGTACAAGTCGAGCGAGAGGTTGAGCGGCTTCAAGCCGAACACCTGTAGCTGCTTGCGGAGGAAAATCAGCTGGAGCGACGCGAGGTTCAGCGCGTGCTCCATGATCTCACAGCCGCCGCTATCGCTGGCGCCAAACTCGAGGGCCGCCTGGAAAGTGGCGTTGCCCACGCCGCAGCCCAAGTCGTAGAACTTCTGGCCCGGCTTGAAGTCGAGGTTGGTCAACACCTCGCTGACAAACGAGGGGAGGAGCTCGCCGTACACCTCGGCGGAAAACGCCTTGTAGGAGCGGAGCTTGCGAGACTCCGGCGACACGATGCGCACGTAGGCGCGGAGGATCATCTGCTGGATGCAGAAGCGGGACAACGACAGCACGTGGGTCAAGGCGTCGATGAAGGCCACGGAGTAGGCCATGGGCCGGAGGTGGCGGAAGCGCGACACAAACACCTCCGGCAGGCCCTGGAACACGTTGTGCACCGACGGCATCTTCATGGAGAAGCTGCCGCGCGACGACTCGGGCCGCCGGACGCTGGTGTGCGCCTTGGCCCGTTCGCCGGCATCGAGCACCTCCATGAAGAACTTGTGCAAGCGGAAGTCCCTGGCGTTGTACAGGAAGCTGTAGGAAGGCGGCAAGTAGTCGCGTAGACTGGCGTTGATGTCGATGTTGGGGTCGATCTCCACGGGGTAGGGCGTGAGCTCGAGCATGAGCGCATTCCACTTGTCAATGATGTGCATGAACTTCGGGAAGTCGTTCTCGTGCACGGCGTCCACCAACTCCTCGCAGTACTCGTTGTAGATGATGTGCTTGAGCTCCTCCGAGTACCAGAAGTAGAGCCCGTAGTGGATCTGGAACACCTTCTGGATCTCGTTGACCGGGTCGAGCTGGTTGCTCTTGGGCTGCGCCAAGATGTATTGCTCCGTGTGCTGTGGGTAGAGCAAGTAGCGGATGTGGAGGATGTTGCGCGGGTTGACGGCGTCGTGGACGCGGAACGGCGGGAAGCTCAGTGGGAGCGAGGTGTAGCCCTTCTCGTGGTCGCGGATCACCTTGGCCGCCAACACGTCGTTGATCACGGGGCCCTTGGCGGCGTCGAGGCCCTCGTGCACCGCGGGGTTGAAGTCGATGCGGACGGGGAACAAGCTGCGCAGCGAGATCTGCTCGTTGTACACCTCCCTGCCCGCGGCCGGGATGCACGTGTCGTCCACGATGCTGCAGGGGTCGAACGGGCTGCTTTTGTCGTCGTCCGCCAGCGAGTCGCTGCCCATGGCGTCCTGGAGCTCGCGGATGGCGACCTCGGCCACGGACGGGTCGAAGTCCGACGGCGTGGCCAGCTTGACGCGATGCTCCTCCGCGTACTTGCGCTCCATGAGCTTCTTCTGCGCATGCTTCAACTTGCGCCTGTTCTGGAACTCGGGGATGAGATGGTACGTGGGCACGCGCTTGCGCTTGTCGCCCTCGGCCACGAACGCGCCGTTTCCGGTGATGCTCTGGAACCACTGCGCCTCCTCCAAGAGCGTGTTGTTGCGGCTCTTGTACTCGCGCTTGACCTTGGCCGACCGCGTGAGCATACGAGTCGGCCGCCGAAGCCGCTGCCGCTCGAGCCGCTTGCGCTCCCGCTCCTCGAGGTTGCGCCGCCGGCTTTCCATGCGTTTTTTGGTGATGGCCTGTTTTCGTGCTGCCGCTTCTGCTTGTGCTTGTGCATCTGACTCGGACTCGGACTCGGACTCGGACTCTGCTATTGTCTCTGCCTCTGCTTTTGTCTCTGCCTCTGCTTTTGTCTCTGCCTCTGCTTTTGTCTCTTGCTCGGCCTGTGCTTGTGCCTCCTTCTCCGCTTTTGCCTTTGACCTTGGGCTTGCAACTGCGTCAGCTCTTGTTCTTGCTCTTGTTCTTGCTTTTGCTTCTCTTCCTTTGACCTCCTCCTTTGCTGGCGTGGCTCCACGCCTGGGGCGGCTGCGTGTCTTCTTGGCAACACGGTTCCTGCTCCTGGACCGGGGCTTTTGGGCTGCTTCTCGCTTCAACTGCTCGAGCTCTACCCCGCTCCGGGACCGCCGCTTGCGCCCTCCGGTGGCGTTGTCCGCCATGGACGAGTACCACTGCGCCTCGTAGATCAACCTCTCCATGTTGTTGGCAAACTTCTTCTGCCGCACCGTCACTAGCTCGGCCTTGCGGAGCCGCTCCTGGATTTCCGAGCCGTGCCGGAAAATAAGCTGCTTCTGGCACTCGCCCATCGTCATGTCCCCCTGGACCTTACTGTTGATGATGGCATTTTCCGCCTTAGTGAAGGCGAGCGCCTTGCTGCCTCCTCGCCGCAGAATCTCCGCCTCCACGTCCTGCTGGAACAAACTGCTTCCGCCGGGCGTCGAGGCTCTCGTCGGCTTGGCTTTGAAGTAGTCGCTTTGGAGCCACTCGCCAAGCTTCTTCTGTATGTCCTTCTCCGCAGCCTGTAGCGTTTCTTTTGTGAGCCCCGACTCGATAAAGTGCAGTATTCGGGTCTCGTACTCCTCCTGTTCTCGAGACTTCTTGAAGTACGATGCAATGCCATGGCGCTTGGCTAGCGCCTGAGCCTTTGTCTTGACCTCGGAGGGCCGCCGGAAGATGAGCTGAGTGGACATCTCGTCCAACGGCATCTGCTGCCGCAAACTCTGAACAATGTAAGCGATTTCGCCTGCGCTCCACACCAATTTATGGGGGTAGTGCGCTGACATCAATTTGCGCAAGCCCTCCGCCGTGTAGCCGGGCAAAAAGGCCCGGACGCCATCGAAAGTGTACTCTGCAAGCTCGTTGCACGCCTCCATGGCAAAAATCTCCTCATTCCTTAAGGTCTGCCGCTTGTCTCCGTAGTTGGCTTCGAGCTGCATTACCTTGCTGTGAATGCAGTTCAAGTCCCGTAAAAAACACTCCTCCTGGAGGAACTGGAAATTGATAGATCTGGGGCTGTACCACTCCAGCACAATCAACGCGAGCTCGGGCGTTGTGAACGGGAAAATTCTCTGGTCTTCTCCGGCGAAGATGCGGTACATGCTCGAGTCTGCTGGGCTGCTTTGGCCGCTCAGCTCGAGCTGTCCTGAGCGAGCCGGCTTGCGGGGTCTCCCAGGGCGCCGGGTTCCACTCTCCGCCGGCTCCTTCACCTTCACAAGGTCCCGGCACGCGGCGTCAAGAACCTCCCATTTCACATCGGGGAATCGTGCCAACACCGAGCTTTTTCGACAGTCTTCTCGTAGTAGTTGGGCAAGCGCCTTTGAAAAGGGCGCTTTTTCGATGTGTATGTTTTGATGTGCACGCTCTGACGCGGGTCGGGCGCCGGGGTGCTGAGTGGTGGCGGCCTTGCCGGTCTTCAGTGCTCCAAGCGATTTGGTCGGACACATTCGGACGGGGTTGGGGGGGACGGGTGCAGAATAACAACTGGTGTTTTTGAACTTCTCCGGTGAGCTGCACCTATTGCATTTAGAGACTGTCGAGCCTGCATACAGCCCAGGCGTACGTCCATGCTACGTTTACGCGTTTTGTCTCTACGCCATCACTTGGTCACCAGAAAGTGGCGTGACCCGAGGTTGATGGAAATGTCTAGTTATCTGCAATATACTTGCATGGGCGGCTGATGCTTGTTACACAGCCTGCTGGTAGCAACGCGCTTCCATGGTACTGCCGCCAATTTGTGGCTTCCACGCATATCGGCTTTCATGCATATAGTATGGACCTCTCGTGCAGTTGAAAATCAGTCGGCTCCATTCCTTAATTGTCAGAGTTTGCTGGCCCGAATTCCGTTGAGGCGAAACTTCAACTCTTTCAACGCCTTTGTATCGGGCCTCCACGAATCAAACAGCTCGTATAAGCTTCTGATTTCATCGAGCCCTGACCTCAGTTCTTGGTCGTCCTCTCTCCTCCAATTTTTTTCCACATTAAAGATAAGCCCTCGGAGACACCATGGCAAAATAAATGGATTAGTACCAATTTTGCCTACGTTGTACTCCTTCACGTAAATCTGGTTGGTGATGGGGACTCGGGGCTCTAGGGATTTTGCGTCCAGCGTGCTGACTGCCTGCGGGTTTTTGGGAATCACCATGTCATCAGTATCCAAGAAAAACTTGATGCCCAAATCGTAAACTTTTCCGTCATTGTAAATCTTGGAATGCCCACCACCCGTAAGGGGCCCAGCCAAAACGGGACTGATTTCCTTGATCACGTTATTATCGAAATATCCCATGTTCTGGAGTTGGCATGCCATTGACACGAGCTGCTTGACAAATTCGGGCGTTCGAGATGATTGGTCAATGTAGCATGCTCTGTAAATATTCGGATGAAATACATGCGAAGCCAACGCGGAATAAAGTGGCACCAATTGATCGTTGATGGAGCCAACAAAGCACACTTTCGCATTGACATTGATGATCACTTGCATGGCCTCCTTGTAAGCCACTGACTGCTTGCTATTGAAGTTGTTGAGTTCGAATAGTTCCATCATGGAGTCGTGCTCTATTGTCGAGTAGGCCCTCATGAAGAAGCCCTTATCAATGCCAAAAAAAGGGCCATTGTTGATACCGGCCATACCCAAAACACCGAGACGCTTGAAGGAGGGACTTTCCAAGATGCCCTTTTCAATAAGTTGCGCCAAAAGAATAATGGAAACGACACATCCCTGCGAATGGCATGCAATGAAGACAAAATCCGCCTCGTTGAGCTCCTTTTTCCAGCTGCTCAAGATTTTAAGAAAAAATTCCACCCGGTCAAAGATCTTGCCCTCTTTCTCCAACGCTATTTTCTGGATACTGAGTTCGTTGGAGTCCTTTTCGCTGATCATGTCGTTTTCCACAAAGTACCGGAGAACAGCCTTCTCAGCCTCGTTGGCAAACTTAAGAGATGTACCTTTGGGAGCGCCAATGATGGGCCGAATCATCCTGGTGGGAAAGAAACCATGCACGCCTATGATCAACACCTTTTTTATTTTCGTCAACGGCCCAGGCCTTTGGTTCACAATGTCTGACTTGAAAGGACGAGCTTTGGGCTGCTTGGGGTCCGAATAGTTGATAAGTAGGTTTCCCATTGCATCATTGGTCACGGAAATCAGGTTCGAGTTCTCCGCGTCCTCCTCCAACTGGGACTTTTGCCGTTTCAGGGCCTCTTCTTGGGGTTCTGTGTAGTATTGACTGAAATTGGGCAAGCACGCTCTTTTCGGCGGTGGAAGCTTGCACAAGGCCCTGCCGTAGAGTTTATAGCTCCGTTCATAAAGCATATTGAGCTCCTTCTCTACATGTTGGGTCTCCGAAGAACCAACCTCCAGAGAATGGTCGCTGGACAGACTGAAACCTAGTCGCGCGGAAATATGCGATAGGTAGCTTTTCCAGTATTTCATATCAAAGGCCTGGCCATTTTTGATTCCTCCGCTGGGCAATATATTCAGCGAAGTGGCTGAAGCAGAGGTCAGGCTTTGGTCCCGTAGACACGAGTTCCATGGAGGCACTAAGCCATTTTCCTCGAGGTTTTCATTCTTGTGGGTATTGATTTTGTTGAATTCCGATGCGCTCGAATGCGGCTTATAGAGCACGGCTTCCTCCTCGGCGGAATTTTCAGCATCAACAGAATCGGCTTTGGGGGGATTGTTTTTGGGATTCAAGTCTTCCTTGGAGGGAATCGAAGGTGTAGACTTGAGGATTTTGTTAGTGGCCCTGCTGAAGTCGGGAGCGCTTTTCTTGGCAGTCTCCTCCGAGGCATTCCAAAACGTCCACAGCGATTTGCGCTTCTGCGCTTCGCCGGCACTGGGCCCGTCTTCAATGTCGCCACGTGGCTCACCTTCGTCTTTCGTCAAGTTTTTCTGGGACTCTTGGCCGGCATCACTGGAGGACTGATGATGAGATGTAATTGCACCGGTGTCTGAGTACCCTCCCGAGGCAGGGACTTTTGAGGGACCAGGCTCCAAAGCAGCAGGAACTTTTGAAGCACTTGAAGTACCTGAAGCATCAGAACCCCGAGCACCAGAGCCTTTGGAAACACTTGCAGTACCAGAAGCACCGGGGGCCCGAGAACCCGAACTTTTCGGATCGTTTGGGGCACCTGCAACACCTGGGCCTCCTGAAACAGCCTCTTCGTTCTCCTGCGTTGTTGCAGTATCTTTGGAAGACCACCCAAGCCAGGAGCCAGTGAAGGAACTAAGCGAGAGAGCGGAAGCCTTTGGCTTTAGACTGGCTTTCCGAGTCTCGTCATTCGAGCTCATTCTGCGGTTGGCCATCTTCTTCGGAGACATGTGTTTTTCCGCTTGCGGTTTCTCTGCCTGCAGAGCTGGTGAGTTATCGTCACGATGATGTGAAACATCCTGGACACACTTTGCGTGGTTGAGGACCGGATCCGCGGCTTGCGGTTGGTCAGAAATGATAGAAGCCTTGGAGTCAGCGTCTGTCCCTGTCCCGTCAAGATTAGCCTGGGATTCACCCCAGGTCGGAAGCCACGTGTTGCAATTCTTCTTGGCCATATTTGGGGCGGGGAAATCCGGAACGTTCAGGCTGGGTTATGTGCAGTCAGACAGAGGCTATGCCGCGGCTTTTGTGGGGCTTCTTTGTATAGGCAGTTTCAGGTACCCCGGCACTAAGCTCACGTTCAATGAATGCCGAAGATGATGTATTTGTGTGTTGGAGTGTTGAAGATGGGGGAGTTGCATATGCATTGAGCGGCGCGGCCAGGGACGCCCTGCATACAGAGACTTCATTCCGGAGTCGTACATTCAAAGTGGATAGCTTGCGGGAGGTCTGGGAGGTCTGGGTGGTTGCTGAGGTGGCCACCAGGCGACTAGTATACAGAAGAGTAGTTTATTATACGATAGGACGATTAGCGGGCCCAGGGGCCAGAAGGGACCGCACGCCGCCAAAGCTCGATTGCCCGCTTGTATGTAGGACCTGCTAATGTATTCCCCATTTCTTCGGGATGGCGATGACTTGGACCGGGAATCGGCTAGACTAATGGGTGATTCCCCAAGCTTGTCCGAGTAGCCCGGAACTTACCGGGCTCTGTGCAGGTACTGCGCAAGGTATGCATGGCCAGAGACTAGACTAACCAGGAAGCGGATGGTATTTGTCGGGTGCATTAAAATGATTGACTGACTATAGCATATCAGGCAGGCAGATAAAATGTACGCAAAGCGCAGAAGGGCCACAGCAAAAAGGAAACCCCAAGAGTGTACCTAGGGGACCAGCTAACTGTAGTGATTGGATTGTAATAGTGTGCTGGTATTGAAGTATTAGATTAATACAGCCTTATATTGTTTTAGTGTTATATTACTGTAGTAGTAGAATACCTCTTATTAGCACTGTAGTACTGTACTGTAGTACTGTAGTTATGTACTGTAGTACTGTACTGTAGCACTGTACTGTAGCACTGTACTGTAGCACTGTACTGTAGCACTGTACTGTAGCACTGTTGCACTGTAAAGTTGTAGTAAAGTATTAGTTCTCCGCCAACGGCTCTTCCTCGGTTGGTGCTTCTTGAACCGAGGCTGTAGTTCATGTAGCTCCCAGTTCAAGCAGTTGATGACCACCGAACCGGCTGCAGTGTTTCCGTAACTTTCCCGGTCAAGAACGAATCACTTGTCGATGCTAGTGCTTCATTCCAAGGTTTGATTCATACCCCACCAATGAAACTTCTGCGCAGATACTTTTTCCCCTCCACCTTTCAGAAACTTTGCCAGCGCCAAGACCTGGCTAGCTGATGAGTGGCCGTTTTGAATACGTTGTTAATACGAATGGCAAAAGAAAAACCTCAAGACGTCATGTATGCTTAGGAACGGGCGAAAGAGTGTGCGAATGTTCTCGGAACACCAAGTGTAGGTACATTCACACTGCATTGTAAGAAACGAGAATTTGCACGTGAAAAAGCTTGGAAATACGTATTTAAAGCCGCCAGAAGTCACAGTGCTGATGGCTGCAATAGGTGGTAAAACTTGGCGTTCGGTTTCCCCAACCCAATAGTTTATGGCTATTTTTCGTATCCTGGCATATTCGTGCGTGCAGGCCCGGGGGTTTTAACTTTGGATTTAGTGGATCTGCCATGTGATTTCCAAAATGACATGTACTGACTCCGATTTGGGAGTATTTCAATTCTCGACTGGACCGAAGGCGTATTCTCGAGCATGCAAAGTTCCATGATTACCAGACTTTGGACAGTTTCGTGATCAGTTGTTGATGGTTGGTTATGGGAAAATTCATCGGACAACCGTAGTGCTTGGAAACGAATTAACTCAGCACACCAGGTTAGGGCTCAAGAAAAGGCTCATGGCACGCCAGAGGGGTTATCAGAAAAGGACAGGAATCAGAGCGTGGTGTAGAGCAGAAGAGGTTAGTACTCATGGTATGCAATGTCTAAGCTTGGCACCGGACTATTACTCTATGGTTGCGTTGGAGAGTTTATTAAGGTTTTCTTGAGCGAAAGAAACGCCCCAGAACACTCCAGGAAAAGGCAAAAGAGCTAAAAGTAGATTGTTGGATTTTACAATGACTTAAGCGTTTTAGACAGCTTTTATTCGGTGGTTGCATGAGGGATCCTGAGATTGCTTGTTATTTACGGCAATTGGCCGTTGCTTTGGTCGGCCTATATCATGCCATAGGATACCCAATGTATCTCTTAAGTACTGGTCCAGAAGGTGCCCTGGTCTCGGCCAAATCTCTTCTGACCACAGAGCAGGTGTGATGAGCCACGGTATTCTAAACCCCATGTAAACCACGTACAAGGAACTAAAGTCGTCAAAATCCAGCCCCCTATCCAGGCCAGTGATCTAATCTTTATTGACTGACCGGTTTATTAGGTCCCATTCCTTCAACCTTTTACAGTCATTTACTTCTTTGTTGGCACAGTAGAGAATCTTGTCCAGACTAATTCCACCAGCAGATCCTTTTCATATGCTCCAGAGTCGTCACGCAGAGAACCACCAACTCAGAGTTGAGCGACTCGCGGGGTTTGAGAGGCTGCGTCGGGGTAGGCGTGAACTTGGTGAATTGACTGTGTCTCGTGCATGACCTCCAGCAGTGCGTTCGGAGATGCCAGAAACCATTGCTGCCTCAAAGTGTCATCTTATGTTGTGCTAGAGATTTTGAGAGATTCTGGCCTATTTAGGGTCAAAAAGAACCGCTTTGGGTGTAGATGAGTCTCCAAGCCCTGTATTGGTCCCATTAATAATCTTCAACCGTGTTGTCAAAGCCCTTGGGGCCAGCATGCAAGCGTTTCGATCTGTGACCAACTTATTAACACCTTCAATAGAATCTCCCAAAAATTTCCACCTAACCCTTATCCACTTCAATATTGCAGAAATTCTGGGCTTGTCCCAAATTCTGCATTTCGTAGGTCTGGCTTTTACTCAGTTTTAGGCACAAGGTTATTTGTTATCCCAAGCACCAGTGGATCATCCACGTAGCGGGCTATTAGGACAAGGGCCATACACTCCTTTCTAACAAGTACAACTTTTGTACACGTATATGCAAGTAAGGTTTGAGGAAGCTCAAGAGCTAACAATCTACCCCTGCCACTTTTCATCCTATATTGACTGCTCTAGGGGATCAATGCGGCGTGTTTTGTCAGACACATGCAGTAAAGATGAATATGTACTTTTCATCTCCCGTCAATCCGTCCGGCTTGAAAGCGTACTCCATCACGACCTAAGCTGGGGAATGCATACCGTCTTAATTCCTTTTGTCTTGTGTCGCGGTGAATCAATTTAGCAGTATTAAAGCAGGCTGTAGAGCTGTAGGAAACCGTGTACTGTGGTGTGCTTTAGTAGTAGTTTGTATTCAGGATGGTGTAAAGCACTAGGTGGTGGTGCAGAGTACGTCTTGAGTTTGAGTATGTAGTATGGTAGTGAAGTAGTCTATTGCCGATAATCTTGGTAAAGTATAAGGGAATATAGTGTGACAGTATTAGTATAGCGTTAGTATAGTGGTAAGGTAATACTATAGAGTTAGTATAGTGGTGGGGTAATACTATAGAGTTAGTATAGTGGTGGGGTAATACTATAGAGTAGTGGTCAGAAGTCCCAAAAATCATACCTTGCGCAATTAGGGGAATCGCCAGACCCCGAAAAAAGACTTTGCTTGATTGTTACCTTCAACTCGGACCTCCGAGCAGCTATGAGTTTTGGCAGACAGTGCCGAGTTCTAGTGAATGCCATAAAATAGCCTCAGCACCGTTTCCCAAAAGGCGTCGCCGGATTTGCCCGGTTAGTCCGTGATTCTGTTTTCAATACCCAACTGATCCTGTGATGATTAGCGAAACAACTCTTCAAAATTCGAGACGACATCAGACAACCCAAATGAGTATTATAGATACTCCACCATGCCGAACAACCATCATCCTAAAAGGAAAGACAAACCACTTGTGTAACATCGTCTCCAAGTGCCGGCCAAGGAAAAAAATAATTAGAGCACTATGGTCTGCGGGCAATCACGAGCGACTAGGACCTGGTCTGCCACATCAAGAAAGCTCTGGTGAATGGTTAGGGCTGGGTTTCCATGATCATCACCTTGCAGAGTTTCCGCATTGGCTCAGGTGCAGAGGGGCGATTACTGAACCCTGGCCAAAAGGTCTAGAGCCCTAAAGGTATTCTCATGATCCTCCCCTCACCGCACTTCCATAAGTGTTACCAAGGATAAGATGGTGTGCATATCATTTGCAGTTACCGCCCCAATTCAATGCTCAGGCCTTCAGAGTAGAATGACATTGATCAAGCACCAAATTGCGGTGTATTGAGGGACACTTTCTTGACCGAATTCCCCGTGTACTCTTTCAATCATGAGAAGCAGGTGCTCATTTGAGAAGAGTATGCACCAGCACTTGTCAAACTCAATTTGACTGAGCGGCGAAGAGTGAATTCACAGATAGTTCGACAACCCGGTCCTTCTCATCTCATCTAATTCAAAAACTTCAGGTTGTACAATAATCGTCTGGAGAAAAAGGATATATGGGCTCTAGACCATCACAGCGACCACTCCACACCTCTTTTCACACTTGGCAAAGGATATTTAGGCTTTCGGCCATCACAGCCGACCTCCACACCTCTTTTCACACTTGGCAGGCTGCTGCTTATCAATTCGGCCCTCAATAAATTTATGGCAGGTTTTCGCTCATAATAGCCGGAGTGGCCAGCGAATCAACCATTTCAAAGTGCTGAAGGAAAAAACGGTCTCACAGCTTTCTTAGTGCAGTATGGTGTTTCTCAGATTAAGGCCGCATCAGAAGCACGCCAGTACATATAGCTTGGATCCGAGAAATCATCAGAGTTTAATCGACATGGCATCTGCTTTCGTGGAGCGGCGAATATGATTTCCGCAGAGATTTCTGTTGTAGTGTGTGTAACCAGTAAGTTTGTGTCAGTCGCTACCAAAGACTTAGTTATTTGCCAGGAAACCAACCTTCTTGTTAGCCATCATAGTTCTTTTCTCGTGTTAGCCCATGTCTAGGAAACACACTTCGGTTATCATTGCAGCAGATAAAGAGAAGAGCCAGCGTTTAGTGGCGAAATCCTGGAAAAGTGGTGAGCACGGTATCTCCTTTAAGTTATATTTCGTGCTCATTTTCCAACTGCGGCATGGGTAACATTCAATGCCATCTCCACACCTGAGACCTTTCGTTGTGAAAAATACTAGTGTTTCATCAATCAACTTCGATCAACACGCCTCTCTATGCAAATGCGGAAAGCAAAGCTAAATCAATTCCTCAAACAATGCACCTCGTGCACCTCGCAGTTTGAGCACTCTGCAGTACTCGGTACCCCACAACAAAGATATGTGCTGAGGAGAAAACCTAGGTTTTTGTCTCTCCAAGTTAACTCCAGAACACGTTGGGGTGTAGTGATGGCTACCCAATATCATGCACCAACATAGACTTCCGACATGCCCTGGGCTTAGTATAAACCGTTTCAGAATTGTCAATGAGTACTTGGCTCGTAAAAAAGCTCAAAAGAATCGACCGAAGTCCTTCTTCATTGCGACAAGATGGTCTGCTCTAAAGGCGAGAATCGCTTTTCATATCAGATGCCGATATTGATGGATGTAGATGACCTGGGAGCACTCGAGCTGTATGTGGTTGACCTGAATGAGATTGAGCTCAACATAATCAAGCTTGCCGCCACTCCAACAACTAGTTCGTTCCGCGGGGTCGAGAAGGCCAATAAGCCTCACTTAAAGATGTTCATTAACTCGAACTTGCCCCACAAAATCTCTCAATTTATCGCAATCATCTGCAAGAGACAATTGAAGCAAATTGCCCCGACGAATGAAGATAAGGACCGAGTAAGTGAAAGTCAGTAAGACTGTGGTACTTTGACACCACAGCAAACCTGCCAAACGCTTTAGACGTCCAGAACTTAAGCAGTAGTATCTATTCCGCCTTTCCAATTCTCTTTAGTTCTTCATTCTTCTCCGATTTCCACGAACATTCTCCAAAATTCCAAACCTTCAACTCTCTGATTCTTCACTTTTCTCCAATTCCCCAATGCGTCTCTTAAACCCCGGCCTCCCCTGATTCTCGGCACTTCCTATTTCTCGGTCTCCCCCAAATCTCGATACCGCTCCAAATCTTTTTCGGACAAGGTGGAGCCTCCGCACTCCACAAAAATCACCACATCCTCCTTACTCAAAGGTCCAAGTTTCGTCAACAAGTCTTTTCTATTGGTGGATACTGCAAGTGTAGCTCCACACGCAGGCTCGGTGATCTCATGAAATGTATCGTAGTGGTAAATGGTGGCCCGTACTGCATCCAAGTCATCTACCGTGCAGAGCCGAGTGTCGTGGCTCGAGTAGTAGTCGAAAGCACGCTGGGACACGTAGGGCGACGCAAGAGACGTGGCTAAGGTGGAGATTTTCTGTAAATGCACAACTTGGCCTTGTTTGACTGCTTGGTTGAAACATGCCGTCTGGCTGGTTTCCACCACCAACACTGGCACATGGGCCCAACTGGCATGGCGTTTCAAGCCCTCCACTATCCCGCTGTAGAGGCCGCCTCCTCCGCAACTGCACACAATACCCTTGACGAGGCTGGGCTCTATGGTGTTCTTCCCGGGCGCATCTTGGATTTGACTGACAATTTCGTCGACTATCGACGCATGACCCTGGCATAATGTCGCGTCGTCAAAAGGATGGCAGTAGATGGCATGCACACTCTCAGCAACACTAGGAATTATTGAGCCTCGAAGATATGCATCGGCTTCGCCCCAGTGACTACCATACACTAAGACCTTGGCTCCCAATCTCTCCAATTTCGAGATGGCGCCTTTCGATGTTTCGGGGAGCACTACCGTGCAAGAGACCCCGTGCGAGGCACTTGCAAAAGCAGCAGCCAAGCCTGCATTACCTCCGGACGAACTGAAGGTATGTACCAGGGCCTTCCCTTTTGCTCTGGCCTCATGCAAGCCGTTGAGAACCACCTGACTCATACCACGGAGCTTGAAGCTGCCGGACGGCTGCTGAGTTTCTTTCTTATAGAAGATCCTGCATGGAGCATCGATCCTTTCTGTGACCTCTGCAAGTTCTGTAACGATGGCCGGCGGAGTAGGCATGCTTTGGAGGGGTGTTGTGACTTGTTGCGGGCCGGTTGCGCATGACTGCAGAGGGCCTAGACACATGCACGTGCTCGGACACACCTTTGATACTTGTTGCTTTTGCTGTCCCCCAACCGCTCAATTTTTGGTTGAAGCAACCACATTACTTCTTCTCGAAGTTCATTTTCGCCGCGTGAAACTTCTGTTGCAACGGTTAACTCTTCCAAAGGAACTGTTGCATGCAGTACACTAATTAGGTCAGTTATCATGAGTCATGTCAGGTGCTGGAGCCAAGTGGCAGGCATTGAAGACAAACTTTGGCATCTAATTTTATATGGTAAATCTGCTTTGAAGTGGGCGGCATTTTTGGCGGCAATTTCGGGCGGTAATTCCGGGGCACCAAAGCATTCGTTGAAGGGCGGAAGGAACTGATATATAGGACAATAAGGGATGGGATATACTGCAAGGCTTTGGAAGTCGATAGAGGCGGGTATATACTGATGGCAATTGGGACGAAATTCGGGCATACAAAAAGGTTGACAGCTGGCAGGACAAAGGGGTGTCAAAGCGGTGGAAGTATGCAGGAGCAGGTGATATGAGACGAGACAGAATCTAAAAGTTTGGAAAGGTAGGGGCAGTTATAACCGGGGCGAAGCCAGGGCGAATATGGGTCAAGCAGTCCGGAACACGATGGATAGAAAACAGAAAAAGCGTTCCAGTGGAGAGTCGGTTGTGTATGCAGTACCAACACATACGACATTTGGCGCAGTCTCACGGAACCCCCATCGAGATGCCTCGCAAAGCAGTCCGGCCCACCCACACGGACATCAGCCGCGCAGGCGAGACAGAGGTGCTTGATGCATATGCAGAGCTGCTCGAGGAGACAGGTTCGCCGGACCTCCTCCTTCAGCATATTCCGGCGCTCCTCGACCGGATGCGCATCCCACGGTGCTTCACAAAGGACATCACGTCGTGTATTGCATGGTTCTACGACACGAGGCGCATCGCCCTCGCGGAGCCCAGCCCCCGCTGGACTGTTGTCCAGCAGCTTCTCCGCCATCTTACCCTTTCCGTCATGGTCAATGACGCGCTCGACGTCTCGGACATCATTGATGTGGACAAGCTTCTTAAGTTCATGGGCCGCTTGATCTCCATGAGAGACAATTACGACTACATTCTCGAGTGTTGGGCCCTATTTGTGGATGCTTGCCAGGGTCCTCAAAGAGACTATACCCAGCGTGTCCTAACGTTGCAGGATTTGCAGAAAATCAAGAAGGTGTTGGCACTAGACGATTTGGCAGATTCTCTACTCATTGATATGATAGGCTGCGGCTCTGGCACCGCCGACGGCCACATCTTCAACTACT
The DNA here is from genome assembly GCA_002370295.1 of Metschnikowia bowlesiae. Lineage (NCBI taxonomy): Eukaryota > Fungi > Ascomycota > Pichiomycetes > Serinales > Metschnikowiaceae > Metschnikowia > Metschnikowia bowlesiae. Next base: position 46,537 of record NLAK01000044.1, on the reverse strand, counting down.
CCCTTGATTTGCAGGGGGCCCACGTGACCTTCAAGGACTTTGCCGACATATTGGGCCGATCGGGCGAGTTCTAGGACGAGCTCCTCCACATGCCCGTTCTCACATGGTATGATCTGCATGTGGTGCCCTGCACGCCATGCCCTGAGCAGTGTTGATATCGGGCCTTACAAAAGGGCGCGCGCTCTTGTCCCATCTCCACTGTCTGCATCATCTCCACATCCATGCACAAATTGCGGCGCTGAGACCAATGAATAGCCGCCTCTTTCTCCAAAGTCAGACCGAGCTTCTAGACCTGTGGTTGGCAGAACTATCTCAGTTGTCGTATCAGGAAGTGGTCAATTTCAATAACACTACGCAGTTCGATGTGCTTCTCCGGCACTTGGAGCTCTCGTTTCTCGCACCCAGCTTCTGTCAGGTGCCGTCTCCATACGTGTTGCACGTGTTGGTCACTTTGGCATCACGATGCCCGGAATCCAACTGGTCTCATCATCCGAGCTTAGGTGCCGTGGAAAGCTCCACTGAGTACATGCGGCGGGTGAACAATGACTACGACTCTGCTTTGGACAAACTGGCGCTTCTGCAGCGAAGCCTGGCGCTTTTGCTGAAATACGTGGCTTTGATGTCGACTGAGCCGCTTTCGGCGGCCCTGAAAACGCTTTTTGATAACATGCATTCGGTCGTCCTGCACCTAGTCCCGGAGCCGCCCCGGTCCATCAACGGGGATCCAAAGAGAAGCTCGCCACAAAAGGCGTCTCCTAGAAAAACGCGGTCGCATGTGAAATTGCAAGCGACGGCAGAGCCCAAAGGCACCGAAACTGACGTGCCCCTCAACCTCCATGCAGTCGAAGTCATCAGCGACTCGGAGGACTCGGACGGTCCGCTTGAGCTTGTGTCGCATGTGGACCCTGTGTCGGGATATAGACCCGTTATTTCTCTTTCTGAATTGGGCGCCAACACTTCCGGGTTGGGCGAAGTGGCCTCGCTATTTAAAGACATGCCGCACCTTTCAGCGCACCCCACGCCGGAACCTGAAGCGCCCGCTAAGAAGCACAAATCCGATTTCCATCTCTGGCGTCGTATACATGTGTACGACGATGCCGTATTGGCGGCCAGGATCAGTGCAGACTACACGTTCTGGGACTTGGTGCGCTGGATGTTCTGGTGTGCCGACTCCAGCTCGCAGTACCAGAAGTTTTTATTCAATTCGAATAGCACATGCGTGCACTCGTGCTATGTGTGCTACGCAAGTGTGGTGAAAGTCGTTGTGGGCTGTTGCACGGCCCAGCTCCAACGCCTGCGTTCAAGCCCTCTCATGGCGGGGCTCTACCTGCAGTCCCACGATAAAACCGTGGAAATCGTGTTCCTGGGCCTCGGCAATGGATTCAGGAACAAGCCGTTTCCATGCTACAACAGAGAGCTCATTTTGCTAGCGCATGACCCATCGGTGCTGGTCTCCCAGTGCAAGAAATCGCTAGATTACGACGACAATATGGAGTCCATGGGCTTGAGAGTGGAGATGCTCGCGCTATTCAGCTTCTACGAGCGGCACCATGACAAGAGGCGGCCCGATATCCGCAGCCTTGTGCTGAAGAAAGCGAAAACCGGTCGGATCTTGGCTTTGGCTCGGGACAAGGTCTGTGGTCTTTCTGTGCAGCACACAAAGGCATTTTTCGGAGTGCTTCTAACGCCGGGGTTCCTTGGAGACTACACGGAGCTTTTTATGGCCAACCTAGCCATGGCCGTGTTGTGCAAGACGGCAGAGATTGAGATGTGCATGTACGATAGTCTCAAGGGCAAATTCGTCAGTGACGTCATCAGCATGGTCAGTAGCAGGAAGCTCTATTGTGGAATTACCGAAGACTTGAGTATACCGGACCTCGAATCGTTTCTTGAGCAGTGGACTAAGACAGTGGTGTTGGCTGAGTGGGTGTTTTGGCGGGCTGTAAGCCAGTCAGAGCAAGATGTATCAGCGAGCGCCCGCGTGGCAGACGAGACCCTGCAATCGTGTGTGAGAGAGTTTCTAGAGAGTCGGTGTGGGGATGCAGACATTATCGAGGACAGTGCATTCACCGTCGCACGGCACGAAGTGGATGAGGCCCTCGGAAGGGCTAAATGCAGATTCTTACGTATAGCCCGGCAAAAGTTTTAAACAGACTTTCGTCTACTATAGAAAATACAAACACCTGAGCGGGGCGGCATAGATAGCACAATTCCATATAGCACAAGCCAGTTCCAATGCAGCAAATGCCAAAGCAACAACTGCCAAAGCAGCAGATCAAAGCAGATCAAAGCAGACCAAAGCAGATCAAAGCAGACCAAAGCAGATCAAAGCAGACCAAAGCAGACCAAAGCAGACCAAAACAGACCAAAGCAGATCAAAGCAGACCAAAGCAGACCAAAGCAGATCAAAGCAGACCAAAGCAGATCAAAGCAGCATCGCATCAACTCCCTAGATGATATGCTTGACCTTGAAGTAGTGCCTCAAGTACAGAATCTGCCACACCCCCAAGCCAACCAAAGAAAGCACAATGATAATGGAAAAGTTCTTGACCCTGCTATTGGTGCTCTCATTGGTGTCTCTCATCCTCTCCTCGCGCAACTTCAAGTAGCTTAATTCGTGGGTGATCTCGCGAGTGATTTCGTGGATTCTCTTCAAGTCCACCTCGGCCGGCTTCAACTTTTCGGCCACCTGCAATGCATTCCAGTCCCGTGCGCCGGCACCACTCTCCACCTCCAAGAAGACCTCGCGGCTCAAGTAGCGTCTCTGGCCCTGGCCCCGCTCCAAGTAGTTGGAAAGACAGATATCGATTGCGGCCGAGTCGTGTGAGGTGAAGGAGACGCGCGTGTCTTTGTAAATGTCCGATTTTTTGGAATACTGGTTGCCCATCGTGTCGAACACCGTCAACTGCAACCTCTGGCCGTCTCCCTGGTAGCCGGAGGTCTTCAAGTTGATCACCACGAGATGGTCTCTTCCGACAAAGTCGCGGATGCACACGGGCTCGGGGTTCTCGAACGCGGGGATCTCCACCTGCAAGGCGGACGTGACGCCCATCACGAACACGATGGCGAGCCACAAGTTGCACAACATGATATGGAGGCTGAAAAGTCGAGGACGCGCCTGAAAACACCGCATGCGCCGCCCGCGGCACCCGTACATCCGCAAACCTCCGTACATCGCCCCCCCATCAAGGCTGCCGGACCAAAAGTGGCGACCGTTCGAACCAGACAAGGCGGTTGTGTAATTTATTCGTAGAAGCCGTGGTCCCATCACGGGTTTTTGATATTACCGTGTATACGAATTTTCCGTGCCCTTTTAAAAGAGCCCGATCTTTTGCGCTCATGTGACCCAAACGCACCGCAGTGCGATCTAGCTCATAAGGTTGAGTTACTTCGACAAAGAGGCTCGGACAAAAGGCGATAAGGGCCACTATCTCGAATCCTAAACGGGCAGAGATTTGAACATTGAGGTAGCCAACAAGCAAAGGACATCTGTACACCTGGAGCAGGGATTGAAAGTGAACGATCAGCCGGAACGTACAGCGATGCGCACGATGAAAAAGATTACTCGGACTGAACATTTCTTGAAACATTAAAAAAACTTAAAGATTAAGATCAATAACAGGGCCGCTAAGCATCACGATTTAGTGCAAGGTTACGGTTTTCCTCACAGGCTGCGCTCAAGTGCACATAACCCAAAAGTTTGCTAAGCCCGCATCGCACCGTCTCCTTTTAAACGCGCAGAGGAGTAAAAGAAGAAACCGATGGCCGCTGATAAAGTCGAGCCCTCGTTTCGTGTGGGGTACGCATGGAGACTGTGCCTTTTGTCTGTGAAAATATTCTTGATTCTGCCATAGGCATCCTAGAACATGGACTCGTTGCTCTGGCCAGTCAGCTTCGGGGTGTCGCACTGCATATAAGGACTGCTCGCATTTGCAGCTTGACACATGGCGCATCTCTTTTGCATTGCCTCGGGCCTCTTCGTGTATACAGGAACGGACGTGACCTGGTCAACTGCTTCGAGTAAGTAGGGTTAAATTAGCTTCAGTTTGGTGGAACATTGCAGTTGTGCTTTTAGGGGTCTATTTTGACTTGATCTCTTTCGATGCTCTCATAGGAGCAGTTTCGTGCCTTTTGTGTAGTGTGAGTTGGTGCCTTTTGTGTAGTGTGAGTTGGTGCCTTTTGTGTAGTGTGAGTTGGTGCCTTTTGTGTAGTGTGAGTTGGTGCCTTTTGTGTAGTGTGAGTTGGTGCCTTTTGTGTAGTGTGAGTTGGTGCCTTTTGTGTAGTGTGAGTTGGTGCCTTTTGTGTAGTGTGAGTTGGTGCCTTTTGTGTAGTGTGAGTTGGTGCCTTTTGTGTAGTGTGAGTTGGTGCCTTTTGTGTAGTGTGAGTTGGTGCCTTTTGTGTAGTGTGAGTTGGTGCCTTTTGTGTAGTGTGAGTTGGTGCCTTTTGTGTAGTGTGAGTTGGTGCCTTTTGTGTAGTGTGAGTTGGTGCCTTTTGTGTAGTGTGAGTTGGTGCCTTTTGTGTAGTGTGAGTTGGTGCCTTTTGTGTAGTGTGAGTTGGTGCCTTTTGTGTAGTGTGAGTTGGTGCCTTTTGTGTAGTGTGAGTTGGTGCCTTTTGTGTAGTGTGAGTTGGTGCCTTTTGTGTAGTGTGAGTTGGTGCCTTTTGTGTAGTGTGAGTTGGTGCCTTTTGTGTAGTGTGAGTTGGTGCCTTTTGTGTAGTGTGAGTTGGTGCCTTTTGTGTAGTGTGAGTTGGTGCCTTTTGTGTAGTGTGAGTTGGTAGACGGGCCGTGTAGTTCAATGGTTCCTGAACTATTGACTATGAGGTTGCAAGCCCGTCTGTTTAAGCCAACCTGAATTATTCATTTAGCCTAGAGTTACGCCACAATAACCATGCTGGTCTGTGATTTTGTATGTTCAAGAACCTCCAGTGGTTTCATCTGTTCTTATAGGTACTGGTTGGGAGAAGCTATTTGGGAGCCCGTGGCCATGCTCGCGTCTAGTCAGTCCGACACCTTGCCCTCAGCCACTAGTCCCTATTCTCTCTCCTCTTTAGCTTTTTGTCATTGGCTAAACCCAGCATGCCCGCGTATTCTGTCCTGTCTTTCGCCCTTACACGTGGCCCAAACAGTTCGTAAAGCAAGGATGTTTTGTATGTATTTCTTTTGAATAAACAGATTGGGTAGAGCACCAAAGGAGTTGGGCGATAATTCCCTTTCACTGCCTCTCGCTCGAGGCCTTAGACAAAATTGCCGATTCAAACAGAGTGAAGCGATGGCCAGTACCATTCGGGGCATAAATCCCAGCCTTGAATTCCCCAAGAATTCCTTAAAGGGCTAAATATGAAAGGTGAAACTCTGGTTAGTAAATACAACATAAAGGGTAGACCGTGGGAGGCAATGCCGAGTTCCGTGGAGATGAAGGAATTAGGCTGGTATCAATCTTTATTCGTGCCTAATGCCGAGTAACTTCCTTAGGGGCACTATAATCCTGACTTAAAATCAAAGAAGACTTACTGACAAGAACCAGAAAACTTGAGTAAGAAAGCAGACCCGTAAATTCGCAGGAAGACCGGATTCTAGTTCCATGAATCTATAAACTGAGGAAGACCAAGCAACAAGTCAGCGGATAACAGTACAGAAAGTCCCCAAATCGATATGTCAGTATTAATGATATTTTGTGGCACGAGCAAGAAACATTACTTAGCTAATGGCACAGTAGTGTACCAAAAGCCTTTTTTGAATAAGCGGCTTACGTACCGTTGCTATAAATATAGTTCCAAGACATTCACGATATCTGAGCCTTCATTGGTTTTTAAAGGGGGATTTCAACTCTCGTGAGAATTCAAGACTCAATTTGCAAGAGAATACAGCATTCATCAACACCTTGCTGCTCCATTTTTGCAAAGACAAAGTGATGCGAGATGCGCAATCTTCAGAATCGGCCACATCAAAGTGCGGCAAGTATTCATAAGATAGATAAGCTTCAACTCTTCAATCATAAGACAGTGATTAGGCATTAGCAGGCATTATTAGGCAATTACTAGACCTGAATGGTTCACTTCTATCATGCCTAGATGTATTTTTGAACCAGCTCATGCCCTGGAGCATACACATACCATCATCTACCAGACTCGCAGTTGACTGAAAGATCTCGAAAATTGACCCTGCAAGCAAGGAGCCATAGTGGCGGATAATTATTCAGAGCGGAGTATCAACCCTTAAAGATCATCCACTGATGTGACCCTGGCCACGTGAGAAACGCTATTTTAAAGCTCATTGTCACTGCTGCCTGTATTTGAATGTTTGAAGAAAGGAGACATCATGATATGGGACCTCTTGTTGGACTTTGATTGGCACCCGATTTCGTTCAATGGGTGCTTGGTGACTTTAACTGGAATGCCAAGAGATATCAGCGACAAGACTCGAAAGATTTCTAGCATGATTCGAGGACCCCCAAACCAAGATTATGAATAATACCATCGTTTGGATCACAACCAGCAAAGTCCCAAACAAGCCACAATTAGGAAAAGCCATTCCGAATGCAACAAAAGTAGTTAATTATAGGGCTGATACATCAGACTCTGAACCCCAAATCACAATCCCATCTTGATATTTGTACATCCCCAATACGAGCCACTGAAATTCCAATTAGTTCATGAGCTGACTTTGATAAAGTTTGAAGTAAGCCGATAAGGCCCAAGACATGCCAGACATGCCCTATACTCAATGAGCGGTGCTGAAGTGACAGAAGGAGACTAGAGTAACCGGATTAAGCGGATAGCGGGGCGAATCTGGGCCTCAGGTGAACCTGGGTATATCCAATTGGATGTTGACTTATATCATGTCTGCAGGCCATAATCCTTGAAATGGAGAGCTTAAACACCCCTGCATGTAGCCCTAATGCATCATCTTCATTCAATTAATTTCTCTTTTAGGCAAGATTGCTCAGTGGGAAATGACGTGAGAGTCAAACTTTTCTTTGCACCGCTGTATGTAGTGGATTACTAGGTCAATGAGATCCAGTATTTTCTTCATTAGTCGATTAGACAAACCGCCAATTTATGCAAAGAGAATTTTAGAAGACAAGTCCGGCCAACCGAAAGTCGAAGGGCACAGCCTGTTGTTAACTGGCCCCAATTAATCCCGACTCTCACTCACCTGAATCTTCACCCAAAACAGCCGAAGATTTCATGGGGGCAATATAAACAAGCTCAGTAAGGACATTGATGATGACCCACTCAGGATGCGAGTTGAGATAATTCTTCCTTTTGGTATCGAGACGGAAATAGAAAGCTTTTTCAATCCACGCCAGAAAATTCGTAGTGACTCATGTCATTAGGAAAGGATTTGAGGCACAGTTTTTTGCATATCAAGGTCAGCTTTGTGTACTTGTAGAAATGTCGTATGAATGGAACTGCAGATCTAGAAATGGAAAATCCACACCCTGGCATTACGGTGCTTCACTTGTGGAGGGCTTGTGAAATGTGAAAAGCAGACGCTTGCACCACCGTTCTAAGGCCAAAGAAATCGCCATGGCCCTAAGCACATCATCCGGCATTTATGAAAGACCCGCAAGTTTGAGGATAGGAATTTTGGCATTAGGCACTGGGTATATGTGTAGAGTGAGAACATGCTCTATACACAAGCACATAGCGAAGATTCTCTGAACAATGCTCTTCTTGTATCTCTTAATTGAGCCGTTGCAATGACGATGGGACGTGGCTAGCGAAGGCCCTGACCAATTTAAAGGGTGGAACTGCCGCCCAGCTTGGAATGTAATCAAAATGTCAAGGTGGTGAGGCTTAGCGATATGCGCACCAATACCACCACAAGAAACACTTGTGTCAGAAACGCTTGTGTCAGAAACACTTGTGTCAGAAACACTTGTGTCAGAAACACTTGTGTCAGAAACACTTGTGTCAGAAACTCTTGTGTCAGAAACACTTCTGTGTAACTTGGTTAATTGTAAGGAACAATCAAATCGATGTTATTCAACTCAACAGAGGTTGACGCATACTTGAGAGATTCAGTATCAGCGGAGTGCAGATTGCCTCTCTGAGTGATTCACCGGAAACCGGATAAACACAGTTCGGGAAACTGATAATCATAGTTATGCAACCCTGCATGGATATGGAGCTCATGAGAATACGCAGGCGCAGCATGCCAGCTTGCTTCTCGGGTGGCTAGGATCGTTTCCTCTCTTTCCCCAGGGTTGGAACCAGCTTTCGTCCGCATACTTCAGTCCGCATACTGGTGCAGGGCCTCGTCAGCGGGCGGCGTTTGCTGCATGCTTTGTCCAATGGCAGGTGGCGCCGGCCAGCGAGAAGCTAAGGGCGAGATATGACGCTTCTCGAGACGGGGGAAAAGACAATGGAGAATATTCCCTTCTCCAGATCTTGGCCTGAATCACTGACTCCAGCTTCTCCTCGTTGAAGGAACCGTTTTTCGAACATCGACCTAGTGGGCACTGAGGACTGGGCGGCCGCTGCCTGCAGGAACAAGCCCGCTAGCCTTTTGGGGCAATGATAGTGTTGCACTGGAGAAGATAAACGTCATTGGGGAGATAAGCGTCATTGGGGAGATAACGTCATTGGAGAAATCAACGCTGGATGTACCAGTTTCAGAAAATACTGGCGGCCTCGGAGACTCGTGCCTCCGCGGCTTTCAATGGAATCCGGGGCGTGGTGCACGGGGGTGCACTGGAGGTCAAATTTTCGCATGTGGTGTCACATCCCCATCATGGCTAAACCCAAGACGACCCACACCATGGTCAAGCTCATCTCGGCGGCCAAGACGGGGTATGAGAAATGGTTCAAGATCCCGCGTCACACGCAGCGGCTCAATTTGATTCTTTACGACCCAAGAGCCCAGAGACATTGTCTCTTTAAAGAATCCAAGAAGAGAAAGGTGCCTGACTTGGTGGCCAGGGATTACAACAGAAGCCATCGCTAGTGGCACATGCATGTATATAGACGGAATAAATCATCTCGAGTCCCTCTGTAGGAAGGCGGTAGCGGATGCGGATGACTGCGGCGATGGACTGATTTGACCATGATGGACTGATTTGACCATGATGGACTGATTTGACCATGATGGACTGATTTGACCATGATGGACTGATTTGACCATGATGGACACTAATGATGGACCATTCTCGATCTACTGACTATTTACAATGCGTTTGGGCGTCTGCTCTGAGGTCAGAGTGACTTGGTGGCCCAAGAGTGGTCTGCGTTGAGAGTCTTCGCGTCGCCTATGATGGTGTATGCGCTGTAGCCAGCGTTCTCCAAGTACTTCTCGTTGACGTCTTGCAAGTCCTGAAGAGACACGTCCAAGAAGCGCTCTCTCCTCTGCTGTTTCATTTCATCGCTGATCCCCTCCAAAAAGTTGCCGAGGCCCTGGCTGGAGATGTGGCTTGGTGCATCCACGCTCTGGAAAATGGCGATCTTGGCCTCCTGCAATACCTTCTCGTCCCACTTGCCCGCCATAAGCTTTTCTTGGCCGACTCTCCAGCTCTCGGCAAACGCCTGCGTCGACTTGACCGCGTTGGGGTCTCGGTACGAGTAGAAATTCAATGTGCCGCTCAACCCGTCATAGTTGAGTCCTCCCCCGTATGCACCGTTGGACTCTCGGATCACCGAATGCAAGTGCCTGAACGTCATCAATTGCGATAGCACCTGAAGTGATGCCCCGTCCTTGCTGGCATACGGGGCTCCGCGCTGGGCCAACGATGCGTATCCCACTTGGAATGGCATGTTCAAGATGGTCCGGTCCAACTGTTGCGCCCGAAATGCGTCTACGAAAGGCTGGAGACTGCTCTTGCGGGCGGCTTCTTGGGATGCCATCTTGGCATCAAAGGCACAGATGAGGGTCTCGTTCTCCGCCACACTGGCCACTTCACCCACAACGCTGTAGTCAAAGCCCTTGGTGTGGCCCTCAGAGTACCCTTCTAAGATGTGTTTCTGGATCGTTTGCAAGATGGGCAAGAGCTCGTCCGTGAGGTAATCCCTCCCCCTTTCGTCGAGCTTCCTGTTAATGTCCATGATCAACCGCACTTGATCAATGCCTCCCATGAGATTGTTGATGTACTTGGTGGGCGTAAGCTTCAGGCTGCTATAGGAGCTGGCATAGGAATGGCCCCTATCGGCCACAGCATTGGTCTGGTTTTGGACCATGTTCTTCACCAAAGTATGGAGCTTCTCTACCACCAACACATCTTGCGGTGAAAACTTGGTGTGCACGAGGATGTCGTACCATAGGTCGTAGATGTGAGCGGCGTTATGCCTCAAAGCCATACCCGAAACCACGAACTTTGAGTGGGTCTTGCTGATATCAAAGGGATCGCTTTTGACACTGGTGGAAAAGGAAATGCCGCCAGTGTGGGTCTGGATTTTGTTCTCTAGGCTGGTGATGGGCACTGTCTGCGTTCCGGCCAAGTTTGTCAAGCAGGTGCTGAACAAAGGCAAGTACTTGTACAAATGCTCCGGCAAGAAAGCCAAGTCCTTTGTGGCCGTCACGTAAACCAAGTCATTGGTGGGAACCACCCTCTTCTGGATTTTGCCTCCACTTCCCGCTACGCTGGAGAAGGCTAATTCGTAGCAGGTGCCTTTTCTAGGGATATCGTCCATTGTCACTGTGGGTAATACCGACAAATCTTCTTCTTTCTGTTGCGCTTCCAAGAGCTTTCGGCTGGAGTCAAATATTTCCTTCTTGCTACCCTCAGATAGGCTCTCGACCTTGTGGTCCAAAGAGCTCTTTTCCTCAGAAGCCAAACGAGTATTATATTCCGGATCCGGGACCATAGTGAACTTAAGAACCGGGGTGCTTGGGTTGAGAAGCGTGTCTTTGATCATATCCTCGAACATTCCGAGCCCCTTCTCCGTGTACTCTTGCTTGAAGCGGGTCAAGATATCCTGCACCTGAAGCGTGGCCACTGGGTCCTGTCCATTGACCCAAGTGGGCACGATAGAGTTCAAGAGGCTCAAGCCAAGATCAGGCTTGTGTTTCTTGAAGCCAAGCTCCATTTGGTGGTAGATGGCCAAGATGCGGTCATGGAAAGCGCTCTCTTGTCTTTTGGCCATTTCCGGCAACACCTTGGCCGAGAGAATATGGTTGAACTTGGCTGCGAGCTCATTTGATTTCTGGAGAGACAACTTGTCGAGGCCAATGGTGAACGAAAGCAAATGAGTCGTAGCATCCAATCCGCTGTTGGCGGAGAAGTCCTCCGCATAGCCGGTCTCGATCAACTCCTGGTATAGAGGCGCGTTGTGGCCATCGAAAAGGAGAGAGCTCAAAGCTTTCCATTTGAAGAGCTCGTATCGTTTGGACCCTTCAAGAGGGTCCCCCAAGTACCACGTGAGGGAGGACTTGTACTGCTCCTCTGCAGGGTTGGAGACCATGGCATCCACGGGTCCAGGCACCTCCACGTCAAAGAAGGTTTCAGAGGAGCCCGCGAAAATGGGCCAGCGCTGGTCTGCCAGAGCCTTTGACGGCATGGGCGCCTTGCGCTCGAGACTTGATATGTGCTCGTTCAAGAGCGCGAGGTGTTCGTCCAAAGGAAACGAGCCGTAGGAAAAGGTCCTTGCATTTTCCGGCGAGTAGTTGCGAGAGTGAAACGACACAAGATCGCGGTAGTCCAAGTCAACTATGGCCGCCGGGTCTCCACCCGAGTTGTTCAACGTGGGGTAGACTGCATGCTGGAACTTGGTCCAGAAGAGGTAGTTTGTATTAGAGTACTGGCCCTTCATTTCATTGTACACCACGCCTTTATACAGCAAAGGGCTGCGGGGATCAGCCAAGTCAGCGTTCTCCAACCTCCAGCCCTCCTGCAAGAAGTCATCCCGCGTCAAAAGCGGCTCGAACACCGACGAGAGGTACACGTGCATGAGATTGTGGAAGTCCTGCTTGTTGGTGGTGGCAAACGGGTAGTAAGTGTAGTCGTGGCCGGTCATGGCATTCATGAAGTTGCTCAATGAGCGGTTAAGCATCTTGAAGAAGGGGTCCCGCACCGGGTAAGTCTTGGACCCACAGAGCGACATGTGCTCCAAAATATGCGGCACGCCGGCATTGTCTGGAGGGTTTGTTTTGAGGGCCACGGAGAAGACGTTGTTGGAATCATGCGGCGACGCAAGGTGCAAATGCTGCAGGCCGGACAAAGGATGGTGGAGGCGGATGGCGGTCGTGGAGAACTCGGGAATGGACTGCACCTGGTCCACCACGTAGCCGTGGATGTGTGTGCCCACGGAGTACGACGAGAGCCGTCTTAGCGACCGATGGGACTGCCTGAAGCGAAGCATACAGGCGAGGGATGGTGGAGTGAGGAGTAGGTGGTAGCGGGTTGGGAGAGGCGATGTGAAGGCTGATGGCGAAGCGCGCGGGCCGCGCTCATAACCAGGCGATGTAGACGGGCCTGAAAGGAGGCATCTGTCCAGAAAAGGATGTCTATTGTCGGTGACCTCTGACCAAGACTAAGCCAGCACAACGAGTACAACAGTGCACCACCAGCCTGAGCAATGAATTGAGGCCATATCCTTGTCTTTCTAGATGACACTGTCCCAAACATGACTATTACAAACTATATCACTATTGTCTTTTGGCATGTCTTTGGTATTGTCTTTTGGCATGTCTTTGGTATTGTCTTTGGTATTGTCTTTTCCAAAGTATTCATATCAGCGCCATTATCTAAAATCAACTCCATCTTTGGCACTCATTTATGAGTCACAGTCAACTCGTCAAATTAATGCTTATTCGGATACTAGCTATGCATCCACCCTTGGAAAAGGAAGCAAGTCGGTCACCGGATACCTAATACTTCTAGGAAGATCACCAGTGCTGTGGAAATCTTTCAATGCACAGTTCGATAAACTGATCAAACGCTGGGTTGAGGTTCCTGATACCTATGCACAATCCTTCTTAACAAAAGTATGGTTGATTGTCATTTTACCTGAATTGATTGCTTCTGGCATGGCTATGAATAACAACCTTCGTGGTCATAAGGTTCACGAACTTTATGTTACAGCCTCTGAGGAAGACGTGGTGCCCCTAGTTAATTACCGTGTGGCTGGGAATTACCCAAGGGAACTCATTAATCATACAAACCCCAGGTTGGAGTATCACAAAAGATGCCTCCTAGAACCAGACCCACTAATGTTAACGTATCTGCTAATGAGAAGGAAGTCCACACGTATCTTGATGATACCATGGCTGTGTTATTCGAACATAAGTCCCCACTGGGCATTAGTCCGTGGTTACTCTATGGTCCTCCAAATACATCCATGTATGACGTTGGACAGGAATTGTCCTTTTTACAGGTTAGCAGGTAGGCCATTTCCTCGAGAACTAGGCTAGTAAAGCGTCATTTGCGAACTCCAGGCCGTTGTAAGTTCTTACAGAAAGGTGACAAGGGGAAGATCCTAGCTGTGAACATTGTGTACCCACGTATCGTTGGATCAGCTAATTGTCCAGTACTTCCCAAGTTCGTACTCCTGCAGTCGTTCAAACCAAAGGCATAATGAATCACATCAAAATTCGAGAGGATTCACCAGGATTTACCAGGATTCACCAGGTTTCAATGTCCAAAATTTAAAACTGGATGATGGCAGCAAATAGTTGGTGTTGCAAGGCCACTCAAACACCAAAACGTGGACCAACAGACTCATCTGGGCGGTATTCCTTGAAACTACTTGTTAGAAGGGACAATCCCGAAGCTGTCTAATTTAGGGGCTTCCAGGAGGACAAGTGTCACTGGTGCTGAGTCTTCAACACACTTTTTACCGTGCAGATAAGTGTAGACTTCCTGATTAGGATAAATTACTAGAGAATGGCCCTCGGGAGTTCTGATTTGAGGGGTCATCTTTAATGCTACCAAGCTGGGGCTTTCGATTCAGAAAGGTTTTTTCATGCCATTCCTGTTTGGATAGAGTTTGACAGTGTCCAGCGGGTGACCGAGACTTGTCTTGGTTTCTGGTCACTAGAGTTGGAGTTGAATTGATTATTATGTCTTCGCCGACTTCCATTAGCCACTGTGATTTTGTCAGCTTGGTTCAAAGTTTAAAGAATGTCACGGAGGAGAGTATTGGAGAATTTGCCCTGATAAGGCCTTACCGTTCAAGACTCGACACAAAAGTAGACACATCTTATCATTTTGACAATACATTTATCGAGATTCCGGAACTATTCACGGTAACATGAAAGAAGTACCGATTGGTTATAGAATTGCATTGCAGCATTAGATGATTGTACAGGGATACCAAGCTTGTTCTTTGGGAGTGCACGACGCTCACATGGTCGTTGATGCATCAGCGTTTTAGACTTTCAGAAGACAGTTGGAAGAAGGTGCCAGGGGCCCCAAGTCAAGACTAGACATTTTCTGCTTCAGAGTTGCATTGAAGGTATCAATTGAAGCCGGCTGGTTCATAGACCGCGAGAAAAAGGGACAGTAGTTAAGCTAGTGTTAGTGCATGCACCTTGGGAACTTTTTCCTTGGAATGCATGTGTAGGCTAAAACAAGTATTTCTCTGCCAGTGACAGGGAAGTCTAGAATGGTGTAGGTGGAGTGGAGGACAAGGGTGGGTCAAGTGAAGAGCCAGGGTAAGAGGACCGCATCGGAGAAACGAATTACAAGGGTACAATTAGGCCTATCGAGTCGAAAACTAGGGATGGTCATACTATATGTGTTTGTAGGATGATGTGGAAGTTTTGTTGGTACTATGGGCGTACACAAGAGCAGAACTAGGAAACATATGGTTGTGTTGGTCTTTTATTGGTCTTTTATTGGTCTTTTATTGGTCTGAGATTGGTCTGAGATTGGTCTGAGATTGGTCTGAGATTGGTCTGAGATTGGTCTGAGATTGGTCTGAGATTGGTCTGCGATTGGTCTGAGATTGGTCTGCGATTGGTCTGAGATTGGTCTGCGATTGGTCTGAGATTGGTCTGCGATTGGTCTGAGATTGGTCTGCGATTGGGCTGAGATTGGTCTGAGATTGCTCTGAGATTGGTCTGAGATTGGTCTGAGATTGGTCTGAGATTGGTCTGAGATTGGTCTGAGATTGGTCTGAGATTGGTCTAGGATCGGTCTAGGATCGGTCTAAGAAAACTCTAGCTTAGGTTCCGCGATTGCCATCAATTATATGTCTTTCGGACTAAAGCTCAATCCTAGACTGGGGACAGGGTCTACGATTATGTCTTCAGTAAGGCGTGAATCAAGGTTTGCGTATCAGGTATTGCATGAGCCAGCGTAAGTTCTGGACCATAAAGACTAACGATTTCGGCCACTGTTCCAAATTGTACATGTCGATTTGGTCTTACACCTAGTCGACATGTTCGTGGTCTTGCCATAACGACGGGACGAAGAACCAGGGCTCGCGCCCTAGAGGTTCCATGTTCACGTGATACACAGAAAACCCTCGACCTGCATACAAACACGCATCGCGGCACCCCCGCGACCTTCTGAGCTGCGCACGTCCGCGGTGCGAAAATTTTGATGAAAAACTCGCTGGTGCTTGTCTCCTTCTACACCATAGACTTCATCCAAAATGGCTGCTCAAGACGTTGTTACCCGTGAATACACCATTAACTTGCACAAAAGAGTATGTTATACGGTTTGAATGGCCCACGCATTTGCGTAAACCTCCCCACATATGGACGCTACTCTTGTGATGAAATCCGTGCTGCAAAAATGAACTCGTGTGACATTTGGGATCAACCTGTGACAGAATGAAGACCCGGGAATCCCCAGGACTCCGAAAGTGCCAGTCGCTTAGCAGTAAGACCAAGTTTCCAAAAGAAGATTATCCCGATCCTTCCGTTCAAGTCTTCACGGATGCTTCTATTTATGTCCTCATTCCCGAATATAGGAGTGCCATCAAGTGCCCTATTCTTTGTCATCAAATGGTTATGTCATCCTCTGAGGTCACGTTCATAAAAGACTTCAATAGCCAATGATCGATATCGGCAATCAATGGTAAAAGCAAGGATGATCAGCACGAAGAGCCACAGTCCCTTAGTGAATCGCATAGTTCATATACTAACCTATAGTTGTACGGTGTCAACTTCAAGAAGAGAGCCCCAAAGGCTGTCAAGGAGATCAGAAAGTTTGCCTCCAGACACATGGGTACCACCGACATCAGACTTGACCCTAAGTTGAACACCCAGTTGTGGTCCAGAGGTATCCAAGGTGTGCAGACCAGAATGAGATTGAGAATCTCCAGAAAGAGAAACGATGAGGAGGATGCCAAGGAGGCCATGTTTGCCTACGTCGAGCCAATCACTGTTCCATCCACCAAGGGCTTGGAAACCGTTGTTGTCGAGGATGACGAATAAGCTGTATATCATATAATACAAAAAACTCCGTGGGTCGGGTAATGGCCTTGTCAAGTATGCCAGACTAGGACGTCAGCGTAAGTCAGCCATGACTGGCACTGTAATTGGGCTGTACGACACCGATGTGGTGCAATAGAGGCGGGGTCTACCAGTAGCGTTAGTGGAGTTATGAGCTGGGGTGTTGAAAGCGAGTTACGAGACGCTCTTCGACTTGAGCCCATCGGAATCTGAGAATATAAGGACTGCCTACTGCCAACACCCTTGGCGTCCCATCTCATACATTACTGAAATCGGGGGTTTGCTCATGTGTTCCCTGATTGTTAGTATATGTCGAAGAGACTCCATCAGTGTAACTATGACAAATACCATTCATTGCAAACGAGGCGTAGTGCTGCCAAAACGGCTGCTCCTCTAGAGCTCTAAGTGGTAAACTTAGTTTTCATCACTGGAATACTGCAAGGCACATACTTTATTCATGTTCTGGGCGCTCAGAGGCACTATTTCAATGGTGGTTCAATCTATGCGCCTCTGTATTTGCGCCGTTTCTGGCTGTGTCTAGGGGAGCATTCGATGGCACCGACGACTAATCCTTTCTTTCGTGCTGGGGAAAGACGGTTTTTATAGTGCGATGCAGTGGTCGTGGTGCGGGTAACTGGAGAGAGCTTTCCTGCATGCGCAGTGGGTAAGCCGAAGCTACAGCCATGGCACACGCCACGCAATGCCAATGCCAATGCTGCTCATGTGATGATGGCTAGAAGAATTGCATCAAATAGACTCCACCAATCGGGTCGCCTCGGGTCATGAATCTGTCCATGAATTGCTTAGCCCTGTACAGTTGTACATTGGGCTTGGCACACTTCAGTTGGCCAGCCCAAGTTGTCTGATCTATGCCAACCTGAGTTATTTGCTCTGTTTATGTGCATGACAGGTGGTCAGAGCAAAATCGGACAAAAAATGGAAACTCCCGGATGACAGAATGTTTACCAAATGTGAAAAACACCCCACCGTTTATGACCCAAGGCATCTTCCGATGTGCAACCCCTTCCGATTAAAAAGATGAACAAGATGAACAAGATGAACAAGATGAACAAGATGAACAAGATGAACAAGATGAACAAGATGAACAAGATAAAAAAGACAAGATAAACACAGGAATTCCTTGAGCCAATCATTCTAGATCAAGAATTTGATCGCTAACAGACAATTCTAATCTACAGAAATGCATTGAGCCGCCCACCAGCGTTTGATCATCTATTCAAATGTTGCTGTACCCAGGAACCCACGAGCCTTAGAATTATGGCGGCATGCACCTGACACGTGAGGCCCAGCGCTTTGCAGACTGAGTCAATATTGTTTTGTTAACTTCTACCATACACTTGCTAAACCTGCAAAAAACAGAATGCATCCAGGATTCATGGGCCTCCGGCACCTGAATAGATCGAATATCCAAGTGGCCATAAAAATCTGTTGGACATGAATCTGGGTGACCAATACCAGAGTATGAAGCAAAGATCTCGAGCCCGACGCAGCATGAAGCAGAATTTGCAAACAATTGCTCTTTATGGGCACGGGTTTCCGACCAAGAAGGTAACCTGGTCATAAAGAAGTATACACCAGATACATCAGGAGGACATAAGCCTAGCTATGTCCAGGAGGAGTCCACTACTGATACTAGATACAGTTAGCACAGTCACTATCAACCATACCGATGGCACTATTTGGGAGTTTCCATTATAAGTCCAGAATAAGCAGTCATTAGGTCACCGTTCCTGGACAAGTTCTGGACCGAGAAGCCCGTTCCAAGCTTGTTCCTGTATAGTGGGGAATACCCTGAAAGTGCACATTGATTCGAACATTCTCTAGCATGCTGATATAAAAGATTGCGTACAAATACCCTACAATTATTCACATAAACGTCAAATACCGCCACGAATGGCCGGCTCCATGTTGATATTGAAGGCCTGAGAGACTAACGTCCTGCATACAGCGCGTGCAGTCTACCCCGGAGTGGCTGGCGCGCCGACCGAGGCATCAACTCAATCTCCGCCCCTCCTCCCCATCAAGTCGCCCCGACTCGCCCCGACTCGCCCCTTCTATTTACACAATGCCTACCGCCACGTCTGGCATCTTCGAGCAGCCGCAGATGTCCAATCAGAAACTCCCGTACACCCAGCCGCTGCAGCCCGGCGAGGACGCGCCGTCCATCTCCACCAGAGCAAATTTGCGGGTAGTCAATGACCCCACGGTGCTGGCTCGCCAATCGGTGTCAGTCTCTATGGACCTTTTCATGAGATTGTTCCCGGGAGCTCAGCACGATGAGCCGCTGCAGATCAAGAACCGGTTTGTGCTCCTCCAGCCCACCGGCGTCCCCGACTATTTTCCGTGCTTCAATATCTACAAAGTGGCGGCGATCCACGACGACTTGCCGAATCTGGTGACCATCACCAACCACGCCAATTTCTC
Organism: Metschnikowia bowlesiae; assembly: GCA_002370295.1. Classification (NCBI taxonomy): domain Eukaryota; kingdom Fungi; phylum Ascomycota; class Pichiomycetes; order Serinales; family Metschnikowiaceae; genus Metschnikowia; species Metschnikowia bowlesiae. The sequence goes on along the minus strand of NLAK01000044.1, from coordinate 27,759 downwards.
CCGCTTTGGCCCGAACTTCACTGCTGTGTCGTGCGTTGTACAGTCCATCCACACCTCCGCCATTCCCGTGCTTGACAAGGTTTTTGTGCTGATTCCTGGCCCCATCTACGACATCTTCAGCATGTCGCCACCCGGCGTGGTGAAGGAGAAGTTCATCAGTGAGTACATTTCATCCAATGGCGGCGTGGTGTCCCAGAACGATCTTGTCAGCGCCTTGAATGGCTGTGTCAACCTCTGTGAGCCGTTTTACCAGGGCTTGGTTTCGGAGGCCACTAGTGTGGTGTTTGTCAAGGGAGCCAGTGGCAAACCCAACGCCGAACATGAAGCCCGTTCTGAAGCTGATTCAGCCGAAGCCGACTCTGAAGCCGAAGCCAATTCTGAAGCTGGCTCAGCCGACTCAGCCGAGACCGGCTCCGAAGCCGACATTGACCTTTCGCAGTACCTTCTGAAATCCGTGGTTTTAGACTCGCTTCCGAAGCCCAGCGGACGTAGGTTGCGAATCCGGCTGCTTCCCAAGCCCATTTTGGTACCGCAGGTCTCGGCCGAGGACACGGAGCTCTACGCGTTTGTCACCAACCAAGACCTTTCTCGCTTGGGCTTCGCTGTCTTTAGTGGCGACTTGGTGACTTTGAGGGTGGCGCACCAATCCTTGGTGGTCAAGCTCTTCACGGTGTTGGAGCCAAACCTGTCCTTTCATGCACAAGCCATCTACTTGTCGCCGTTGCTCTTGATCAACCTTGATATCCCTGCAAACGGCCTTGCACACCTAGAGCCCTACAACGAGCCGGGCAGCGTCCTTCACGAGGTGCTCCCTCTCGCCAGCTCCGTCACTGTTTCCCGAATGGTTTCTTCCATCACTATGGACAAGACATTTCAGCAGAGCTTTTTCGCGGAGTTGAAGGCCTCCTTCCACTCCAAATTCAAGTGTTTTCGAAAAGGCGATGTTTTCCCCGTGTGCATTGACTCGATGCTATCAAAGGTCCTTTTTGATGTGTCGGTCAACAGCCACCAGGCCAAGGATGCAGCTGATTCCGTGCCGGATTCTGCTTTTACTCCCACAGGCAACCCAGACTCGGTAGCTTGGTTCAAGGTCACAGATATAACCGGAAAGGACACGTGCGAGCTGGGCCAGTATCGCATAGACCCGGCCAAAACAGCCTTGACTTCATCGGGCGTCGAGTTTGAACCATTGCCAAAAAACTCCTTCCATTGTTGGGTGTCCTATCTCGACCTTCCGCCGGTGTTTGACTACCGCAGGGCTGTGGAGGCCAATGCGGCCAATTTCAAGTTTGCGCAGGAGCTCCTCCAGGTGATAAAGACGGGCGCAGAGTTCAGCACGAAGCTCGAGATCAAGACCACAGTGTTACTCCACTCCATGTCCAGAGGCTTGGGCAAGACCATGGTTGTGCGCAGCGTTGCCTTGGAACTCGGGCTCAATCTCATCGAGTTAGATGCCATGGACTTCGTGAGGCCCGGCGCAGAGCTTAAGACCGTAGGTCTTTTGACCGGCAAAATGGAGAAGCAGTTGAACGGGCAGCTCGATTGCGAGCACCCCTCCAACTACAACATACTCTTCATCAAGCATATCGAGAACCTCTGCATTAAGACAGACCCAAACGAGCAAGGTGCCAATTCATCCATGTCGCTCGCACTCAAGGTGATCCAGGCCATCCAGGAGTTTTTGGGCAAGTACAGAAACACTGCGTTCGTGGCGAGCTGTAATGATATCGACAAGGTGAGTGACAATTTCAGGCAGATGATCACGTTTGAAATTGGGGTGGGAGTGCCTTCGGAGCCCGAGAGGCTTGAGATCTTCCGCCACTTGCTCCGTCACGAAGCGCAGGCGTCCAGCCCCGCCATCCTCCCCGAATTCTTTAGGGACTCAGTGGAGTTCCGCGGTCGCCCTGATGTGTCTAAGTTTAGAGTCACCACAAGAAGAGATGTCAAGGCCAAAACGTTGGCGGTCCAGTCGGCCGGTCTCACGCCGCGTGATTTGATATCAATCATCAAGAAAACAAAGCACCAGGCCATCAATCGCTGCATGAGATACTCCAGGGAGCGGGGTATCGGGCTAGAAGAAATTTTCAAAATAGGCAACGGCGGATATCTCTTGCTCATTCCGGAAGACTTTGAAAAGGCCATTAATGAAGCGCGGTCTCAGTTCAGTGACTCCATTGGGGCCCCGCGGATCCCCAACGTCAAATGGGAAGACATCGGAGGCTTGGACTTGGTCAAGGACGAGATCTTGGACACCATCGACTTGCCTTTGAAGCACCCGGAGTTGTTCCACAGCGGCTTAAAGAAGAGGTCAGGTATCTTGTTCTATGGTCCCCCGGGAACAGGAAAAACGTTGCTTGCCAAGGCCATAGCCACCAATTTCTCATTGAATTTCTTCAGTGTGAAAGGCCCCGAGTTGTTGAACATGTACATTGGAGAGTCTGAAGCCAACGTCCGCCGGGTGTTTCAAAGGGCACGCGACGCCAAGCCGTGTGTGATATTCTTTGACGAGTTGGACTCAGTGGCGCCCAAAAGAGGAAACCAGGGAGACTCCGGAGGCGTCATGGACAGAATCGTGTCGCAATTATTGGCCGAGTTGGACGGCATGAGCGGAGGCGAGAGCAATGGCGACGGAGTGTTTGTGGTGGGCGCTACCAACCGCCCGGACTTGCTTGACGAGGCGCTTTTGAGGCCGGGCCGCTTCGACAAGATGTTATACTTGGGCATTTCCGATACCAACGAAAAACAGGCCAAGGTTCTCGAGGCGCTCACCCGCAAGTTCCAGCTTCACGACGATGTGGATCTCCAGGCAATCGCAGAAAAGTGCACCTTCACGTTCACTGGGGCAGACTTCTATGCATTGTGCAGCGACTCTATGTTGAATGCCATGACCCGCACAGCCAATGCTGTGGATAGCAAGCTCAAGAAGTTGAACGCCGAGCGGCTTCTGCGCGGCGAGGACGAGGTGTCCAGCCGGTGGTGGTTTGACAACGTGGCCAGTCCCGAGGATATCAAAGTTTTGGTGACAATGGAAGACTTCCGGAAAGCTCAAAGCGAGTTGGCGCCTTCCGTGAGTGCAGAAGAACTTGAGCATTATTTGCGGGTGAAGGAGAACTTCGAGGGGAAAAAAGAGGCCCAGGAAAGAAACTGAGAGTGGAATGAAGAGAGGCACTGAGCAAATCCTCTGCGTGCTCATCTGTAACGGGAGGGAATGGCGAACTCTTGGGTATGCAGCAATAAACGCTAAGGTAACGAACCAAAACCTCCATCGAGGCAATCAAGACAAACGCTAAAGAGACGCAAAAGCGCTTCCAAAGCCCATGCGGTTTGAGAGTAGTTCAAGATGCAGTTTTGCCACATGAACCCCAAGTTTTGGGGGTTGTTTAGTCAGACAAAGATGCGTCTTCTTGGAAAGGCATGGCGTTCACCGATTAAGTATTCAGGCCTGCCGGAATCTGTTGGAGTCACAAAGCCACAAATTCAGAGAGCCCATCAGGGTCACCCACACTCATCCATAACAGATGTGTCCCAACCGACTCCAATAAATAAGCATTTTATACCCTTCAGAGCATCCGCGAGTTAAAAAGCGTTCGGGCACCTCTGGCGGGGTCAGTTCCTAGAGGCTGCATATTCAGAAGGTGGCAATATTCAGAAGGTGGCAATGTGGCGATTCACCAGCCGTATATTCCTCGCTTCACGCCTCACTTTTTGAGTAAATAGCTTTGATCCAAAACATCCTTGGCCTGATTGATCTTCTGGCACAAGTACACGCTCCCCGAGCGGTCCGGGTGGTTCATCACCATTAACTTGCGGTACCGCTGCTTCAAGGAGTCTCTTGTGAGGCTGGAAATGTCCGCAGCCTCTATGCCCATGACCAAGAGAGCCTCCCGCTCGGTCATTTTCTCGGGGAACCCTGTGGCGTTGAACCGAGATTTGAGGTAGCGAAGATGCGACGCGCGGAGCTCCAGCGTGGCAACATCTGAGTCGGGGTTGCTGGTATCTAGGCGTATTTGGTTTAGCGCAGCTATCATTTGTGGCGAGAGGCGATTGAACCGGTGGACGGTACGGACGACTGCCTTTCCTGTGAGTGCAGCGATGGTGACGCCCACGCCGATTGCGATGGGCAAGACCATGGGGTTGGAGGGGACTAGTGGGGGGACTGGGTGGGCCGGTGGAGAGGACTGGGTGGACCGGTGGAGAGGACTGGGTGGACCGGTGGAGAGGACTGGGTGGACCGGTGGAGGGAGGCCAAGCCCGCGCGCACGCGATGGCTCTCGATGCAGGTCCTGATTCTGCATATGGCGTTCGTCGGGGCAGTTGCACGGTGAGCTACATCCGTACATCACAGTACAGGCAAGCTGATACATGGGCTACGGCAAGAGTGCAGATTAGCCACCTCCTTCCTCAGGTTGGTATGGACTGGCACATTCTTCAATATGGCAGGACAAGGAGAAGCGGAGACTAGACTCCGCCCAGTCATGTATAAATAGAGCAGCGGGAGCGCGGATTGACAAGACTGCCTATTGATTCTGAGCGGTCAATCACCCCTAGTTAAGTGTTGCCAGGAATATATTATCATGACTATTATCATGACTATATTGAGACGTGAATATGAGAGTGCTCTAGACTCCGAGGAGGAAGCCTATGACCGTCATATCGAGACTATTAAAGGCAAAAGAAACAAAAGAACCAGATTAGGCGCGCGTCAGGTCGCACGCTAAATACATCGGAGCAGGGTAGTATCTGCAGGAAAACTAAGGATACGAGTACCTAGAGTAGAAGGTCAAGAAAACAGGCTTTGAACTAAGACAGAAATCATTCGACCTACAGAAATTGTTCGACCTACAGAAATTGTTCGACCTACAGAAATTGTTCGACCTACAGAAATTGTTCGACCTACAGAAATTGTTCGACCTACAGAAATTGTTCGACCTACAGAAATTGTTCGACCTACAGAAATTGTTCGACCTACAGAAATTGTTCGACCTACAGAAATTGTTCGACCTACAGAAATTGTTCGACCTACAGAAATTGTTCGACCTACAGAAATTGTTCGACCTACAGAAATTGTTCGACCTACAGAAATTGTTCGACCTACAGAAATTGTTCGACCTACAGAAATTGTTCGACCTACAGAAATTGTTCGACCTACAGAAATTGTTCGACCTACAGAAATTGTTCGACCTACAGAAATTGTTCGACCTACAGAAATTGTTCGACCTACAGAAATTGTTCGACCTACAGAAATTGTTCGACCTACAGAAATTGTTCGACCTACAGAAATTGTTCGACCTACAGAAATTGTTCGACCTACAGAAATTGTTCGACCTACAGAAATTGTTCGACCTACAGAAATTGTTCGACCTACAGAAATTGTTCGACCTACAGAAATTGTTCGACCTACAGAAATTGTTCGACCTACAGAAATTGTTCGACCTACAGAAATTGTTCGACCTACAGAAATTGTTCGACCTACAGAAATTGTTCGACCTACAGAAATTGTTCGACCTACAGAAATTGTTCGACCTACAGAAATTGTTCGACCTACAGAAATTGTTCGACCTACAGTAATTATTCGACCTCCTTCCAAACTCCCCAGTCGTTTGTGTCCCCAAGGATCTCTGAGTCTTCCCGCCGGTTTTCGCCATTTGACTAGGTATAAAAAGATTTTGAAACCAGTGCAGTTGTACTGGAGACGAAGAACCTGTTGGTCTCCTAAAGCGGCATGACATCTAGAACACATCAGGTGATGTATGGGCGAAGGTCGATACCCAAACATAAAAGGAAAGCTGTCTGATATTTTTAAGAGTAATCATACAAACCCGGGTTGGAGTATCTTTAAAGAGGCCTCCTGGAACCAGACCCACACACGCTAACACTAATGTATCTGATGATGATAGTGAAGTCCACACTTTTCATGATTCAACGTCTGTGTGATTCCAACATGGACCACCACTGAAGATTAGTCCGTGGCTACTCAATGGTCCTCCAAACATACCCTTGTCTGACGCCGAAACGGAATTATCCTCCCTACACTTTTCTGTGCATGAATGTCCAATACATGCACTTAGTACTCTGGTGTAACCCGGAAAAAAGCCTTGCATTCAGTAATGGGCATCGTTTCTAGCAATTTCAATCACCTCCCGGTGGCCAAGCTGGTAAGGCACAAGACTGTAATGGATAGATATCTTGCGATCGGACGTTCGACTCGTCCCCGGGAGAGCTTTTTGCAACCGGCTGCGAATATTCTGCTAGGTACTGCAGCTGATGATGCTCGGCCAGAAAAAATGTCGCAAGTGTCATGAACCTGATTTCCAAACTAATAGGTTCGGTGCAGAAAGAATAAAATGATTGGTGTAGAAAACGTGCTGCTTTAACAAGTCATGTGAGCGAGTTAGCACGAAGTATTTTCCAGGTGCTTTGTTGTGGCAATCACGAAGTACGTCTTTTTGATGTCACATTGATTTCCCAGCCTGTGCAGTCTCCTTTCGTATCTCAGCGAAAGGGACAGTTTGTATGAAAAGTAGTTTCTGAAATTCAAATTCACGCTCATGTTTACTAAGCCGACACTTGAGCAGGCATATCGGAAAGCTTTTCAGGAGGCTGTAGGACTGGGCGTAGAATGTTTAGGGTAAGGCAAATTTCATTTGAGAAAGTGGGAGATTAATACAGGACTAGGCCTTATGTGCACCCTGATTCCGTGTTTCTTCTGAACGGTTGTGGGCGGGAATTAAGCATCTCAGGACAAACTAAAATCGATGCAAATAGGGAAACGGTTAAATTTGCTATTCTAGTCGAGGATAAGCTTATCTTGGTTTCCGCCCATGGCCTCAACCCGCACTTTCATGACTTCCGAGGTGTTCCAGGGTGGTCGCCCTTCCAGCCACAGAGACAGCCACAGCTATAAGGCTTGCCGGCACCTGCAGACGAGTTCATCCCACCAATTGAAGTTGCGTTTCTGTGTTTCCAGAAAAGATCAGCGAGATTTGGTTAATCTGGTAGTCCCAATCAGTAACCCAAGTATCAAGCTGACCATATAGAGATCAATGTCCAGTATTTGAGCCCAGACGAGCCCAGAATTCGCCAATGGAGGGTGCTATGCTTCCGGTCTCAAATGCACCCCGCCAATAGTCCAGCTACCAACCTGGAAAAGCTACGCAAAAAGCCTTCTGGGGCTCAACACTTGGCACTGTCTGAACAGCGAAAGGCGGTCAAACATGGGGCCAGAGGAGTAGCCAGCTTGGGAAAAACAGTAAAGGACCAGCGGTCGTGGCGGCCTCGAAAATCCTTAGGGGACGACGGCTCGTCAATGCCAATGTGGTAGGGACCTGGTATCCGGCGTTTGTCCTTCTGATGTCACCTATCGGGTGACTTTGGGTCTTCACTGAGAAAGATGATAACATGTACGAAGCAAGGTTGGTAGATATTCTCAGGTGACGGTATTGAACATGTCGTAACCGTTGCTCCAGTTGCTTTATTTCCAACTTTGAGATGATCGTTTCAGTTGCAGCCCAACTTGATCAAGGCGTCCATATTCAACGGCCGGGTATTCCAATCCTAACAAGAAAACAGAAAAGTATCCTGACTCGACAGGTTCTTATATGGTATTAAGCAATCTCCTTTGCCTGTAACGAGGTGATGAATGAGACTGTAGTGAAACTGTCATCTCTAGTACCAAGGCGCATCCTGAGGCAGTCCTATAAGTCCCTAAATGCGTATATGAACCACAGCGGACCATTTCAATATGCAGTTTCAAAGCATCCTGTCCATCAAGATAGATGAATTGTCCGCCACACAAGCACATTAAACACAAAGCCACAAGAACAACAAACACAAAGCCACAAGAAAAACAAACACAAAGCCACAAGCACATTAAACATAAAGCCACAAGCTGCTGCAGCCAGAGCACATGGAGCCCAGTTAGTTTCCGTCCGGTTTGCCTCTTGATTGGGATGAGCATAGCGTCAATACAACGTTGGGCTTGCAAGACTACAAGCGAGCGTGACCATTTAGACTTTTCGGTTTGTCAACTTTGCCAATATGGGCTGATTCTTTTGGAAATCACTGTAGTATAGAATGACCCGGCATATACTCAAGCAAGGACCCCCAATAATCGACCAATGGTCCGCAAACTGGACAGATGCAGTATCAGTTTCTATACGTTCTACAGCTCAATTGTTAGTTACGCATTAGTTTTATCCATTGTTTTCTTATGTATTTTATTTGCAAGTGGTATGAAAATCTAGATATGCTGAATTACAAAAATCTCTTTGATTATTTATACCTTTATTACCCTATCTATAAATTGATTTATAGCTTGAGTAGCTGAATGTGCTAGACCTCCTGTGATGATGTTGAAGCTGAATCCGAATTGGAGAGCGTGCTGGGCCGCACCGTTTGCGTGAAGGACCCAAGCGGCGCTTTTCGCAGCCGTTCCTGCACAAACCATTTGCAGCCACCCATTTGGCCAGGCCCGTTGGAACCTGCTTGGCATTCTGGTCGCCTTTATGTTGGGTACACATGTATGCGATGGTAACGAAAGAGTGCTTTGCCGGCTGAATTGGTTTCTCAGTCGTGACGATATCGGAGTACTCATCCCGTATGAACTGGGGAATATCACGTGATTCTGAATCACTTCGGTCAAATAGACGAGACCAAGCGGTCGAGCGTCTTTTGGAATTGCACGCAAGCTTGCGTAAGTATTTGCATCAAAACCGAAGGTTGTTTTGTCTGCCCCAATATGAATACCAATTTGTTTGATTACATCGATTCCGAAAAGGAAATCAAAGGGAATTATGGCGACATGGAACTGACAATAACTGTCCGTGTCTTCTTGATTTGTAGTGGGATGTGGACGACTTTTCTGACCGTATAGAATTTGATCCGAACCCCAGAATTTGGAACCGTTTTAGGTCCGTGGTATGGAGGTTCGCATCGACCACGACACGCGTGTGGATCGTGTTAAAGTTGGCGCTAGTATCGACGAGTGGGAGGAAATCGAGCTTTTGGTGAGCTTGGGTGTGCTCTACTATGTGCCTGACTTGGACATATATGTGGAGTAGTCTAAGATGAAGCAGGGCCCCGTATGCACCCCAGTGTACATCTCGTTGAAGGACGAGACGGTCGTTTTCGAAGGCCTTCACGATGAGTTGCAGCCCGTGGGCTCCATGCAGGACGTGACCAACATCTATGACCGGGGATTTTGCGCCAACTTTCTAGAGCGAGTGAAAGGGTAAGCCTTGATAACTCCGCCACTGCAATAGAACGCCCAGAGGGAAAGAGCTGCTATGGTCCAATACATGCTTTGAATTCGACCGGGCACGTCGATTTTCTCGGTTGTTATCACGATGCCATTTGCCTGAGTCACCACAGTGTTCGTGAGGGCGCCCTTTTGACCATCTTTCCGAGCGACACCGCTATTTTGGGGAATGGCATTTTGTGTGGTATTTTTTTGGGTGGGTGGTGCTTCCTGGCTAGGGCCGCTTTGCTCTGAAATCCCCGGGACTATGCAAAGCACCCGCTTCAACACCCTCATGTGCACCAGCTCCACGGTCCAGCCTCCAGCTAGGCCACGTGCGACTGCATATAGGTAGAGCCGGAAGCGGCAGTATTCTTGGGCGGTTTCAAACAACATATGGAGCTTGAGCTGGTGGTACTCCCGGATGAGGAGGTGGTACCGGGAACGGCAATCTTGAGCCTCGACATCAAGGCCAGCCAAAGATTCATGGCCGGGAACAAACACTGGAAGGTTTTCTGGGCAGGGATATCCTGCATGTTCGTCCTCGGGGCAGATTCTAGCACGGTTCTTATCGGGGTCAGTTCCGGCACGGTTCTTATCGAGGCCAAATGTGTCAGTGTCATCGAGCTTGTTGACCCGCAACAGGCCCAAACCGCACTGGGCGCGTCTCTTGTCCATAGAAGGCACCTTCGTGTGAAGCGGAGTATGCGGGTTAAAGCCATCTAGGTAATCCAAAACAATGGGCCGTTTTATGCGGCGGCCCCCGAAGCCGTGGCCATGTTGAACCCCGGGTGTTGACGACATGAACATGTCAAGCAAACCACGTCGTCAAAAAGGCCGATGTTCCTCGTCCTTAAGTTGTACGCCATAAGTGATGTAGCGGCTTTTGTTTTCTAGGGGTTGATCAGTGTTCCCTAGGTTTGCGGTGGTTGTCTCTGGTCCTGGCGTAGAAAATATATGTCCCTGGTCGACAAGGGCTCTGGTCTCCGTGTCGCTCATTGCGGTAGTGTTGGGAACTGGAGCTACCAGTGCCTCGGTAAAATTGACTTGTCCTTCATAGTGGCTCCGAATAGACCAGGGTTTGGCCTCCAATGGAGGAGTGGTTCCTGGATAGGTTTTTCCGGAATGACCCCTCCTCTTTGCATACAAAACAGGCTATTTGAAAACGCTGACCGCAGACTGACGATCAGTCATCAACTGGTCTCTGGATTGCTGGCATATACGGAGTCATCAGAAAGGTACTGCCGCAATTAGCGGTATGAAAGCTGAAGTTCGAGGTGCGTTCCTTTTATGGCCAAAGTGCAGGAACGGGCGGGGTGGTGGACGACTTGGCAGATTTAGGATTACATTAGACGACTGCAGCGGTCCCAGCAGCTAAGGATTTGCTACAAGACAACTTGATAACACCAGCGGTTCCAATGGGTTGTGGAAAATACTCGAGCAGGAAAGCCCGCACATGGGCTTTCGTCAGTCGGAACAGGTGGCGCCCGTTTATTCTAGAGCTTAGCACTTAAGACCTTATTAAGACCTTCAGGAACAATACGCTCTAATCAAACTCCTTCAAAAGAGATATCATGGTAAGCGGAGACATTCGGTGTTGGGCAGGCGCCATTCTGCTATTCCCACCTTCTGAGGTAGTGTGGCTAACATGTTCTTGGCTCATTCACCCCAGAAATCTCCTATGTTGATCAGTCTTTAGACACCCGTTTTGGTCCTAAAAGCGATTGAGAATAGAACAGATGATCGTTCAAACTTTTCTAGAGAAGATGCTACCACAAGACATGGCAAGACGGTGACACGCGTCAAATTAGACACTGGAACTTCACTCCAATCACCATCCCACGGGCCTGTCACACATTGGTGGCTCATAACCACTTAATGAGTGCCAAACCGGGGGCTTGCCTCAATCCATGAGGCCCTTTCTCGGTCTGACTGTTCCTTTCTCGGTCTGACTGTTCCTTTCTCGGTCTGACTGTTCCTTTCTCGGTCTGACTGTTCCTTTGTTGATTTGCTCTCAGTTGTTGCAGCGGTGACATCCATTTGTAATACCGCCAATCCCTGTGATTGGCCCGTTCTGTCACGTTCGTCTCCGCTCACGTGGGAGTGTTTCCTGGTGGTTGATACATTTTTGTTGGAAGTTTCCGAGTCCACAGGGGTTGCTCTATTCAAGGGCCTGCACGTATCATAGCGCTTTGCCTTACTCCGCTCGCCGGAGGATCTGCTCTTCAGATTGTAAGACAGAGTATTTGTTCATACTAGCTGACTTTCTTTTAGCCACTAAAAAAGTTCTGGAAGCCCTAGAGGTGCTTTTACATTGCATATTGATGATTTGTTTCCGAAATAATATATCGTGCCCGACTCCACTGGGAGACCATGGAAAAATGTGAGCCTAAAAAGAGTTAGCTTCTTATTTAACACGAATTAGGTTCTTTTTCAAGAATTATACATGAAAAAATTCCATAAAAATATGTTATATGTATTCAAACTATGTTTCCAGAATCGGCTAGCCTTTACTTCCACAGACAATTGCCAATTCTAGCGTTTGTTTTCCTGGCTGTCCGGTCAGACCCGGGACGTTTAATTCGCGACACCAAGGATGGCTAGTTTGATAGCCTTTACCGAGTTTCACCGGCAAACCGCTTTTCATCCGGTTTTCGAGATTTGCTCAAACTTTCAGTTGCGTCTCACCAGACAGACCCAGATCCAGGCTTCTTATCTTACCCCGCATCGATCGAGAAGCTTGAAACATGGTGTATATGTAACAGAACCAGTTCCCCCTCATGCATCGATTAGTGATGAGCCATGACATCTCTTCCAGCGACTTAGGTATCCACCATCGACGAGCTAAACACGGTTGCATGCCCCATCCAGTAACTACTTGTTCAACAATCGGACAGTTGAATTATAGTTAGTAAACGATGACCATAACAGAGATGATAAGAATAGGGAAGTCTTCAGTAACATAGCACAATGCCGTTTGACCATAGTAAAGTCTTGATGAAAGAAGACTGCACATTGCGCACAGTCAAACTCAGATGATCAACAAATCACAAAGGTTCAATGACCTCAAGGCGTCGTCCAATGCTTATAAGTTTGCATGTACTGTCTCGTAACCGGCCTAGCGATAACCTCCTCCCTCGGAGTTATCCCGTTTGAGTTAATGCCTGGAGGCTAATAAATCACAAGTGGCTTTTGCTTTAGCGGTGTGCATGGCGAGGGATGGCACAAGATTGAGTGGTTCCCAAAGAGGTCATAAGTAATAACACATCAATTCCCACTCATCAGCATCCAGGCACGACCATGCCAATCTCGTACACCCAGGAACCCGCAACGAACAGCACAACGAACAGCACAACGAACAGCACAACAAACAGCGGTTCATTCGCTGGCTTAGGGATTGTCCAAGCAACCAAAAGTCTTGAATCAGCTTTTCGGCAGTACCGAGTCCCATGTGTCCAAAGTTCAGCGGGCGGCTGGCGTGGATGACCCTGGCCAGTGCTCCTTGGCGCACACTGTTCTGCGTGTTGGGGGTTGTGATGTACTCTCCCATCGTCTGGCGTAGTTATCACGCTGTCTTCTAACAGCTTCTTGATTTTGGAACTTCGGTAGTCATCCTTCGTATTGTTCCAAAATTACGAAGCTTGCTTGCTCGTCCGAATGATTACCCTCTTTCTTGGCGCAGTCCCTTCCTTGAATAGCGAAAAGGGGCCTTCACTAACGCAGCCCGTTGTAGGGCGGCACCGTCGTCATTGAAACAGCTCAACCAGGAGGAAGGAGACATTGTTCGATCCCTTCTAACTAAGCTCTTGCGCATAGTTTAGGTCGTCAACCTCTTCAACCCTTGTTTCATCTGTATGCAGTCAGGCGAGCTGCTGAAGACCGGCTGAGCGCCATACTAGCCACTGCGCGTGTTTGGGTTTCCTAAAGCGGCACGCGCGGACGGCTAGACCACACGTGATTCAGGGGTGCATGGCGATCCCCAGGTATAAAAGGCGGGCGGCCTGCCAACTCCACCAAAGTGATCAAACAAACCCGGGTTGGAGTGTCTTCAAGATGCCTACTAGAACCAGACCCACAGAAGCTGACAGTAGCGTATCTGATCATGATAGGGAAGTCCACACATATCTTCATGATACAATGTCTGTGTTATTCGGACGCGGACCACCACTGGACATTAGTCCGTGGCTACTCTACGGTCCTCCAAGCACCCCCATGTATGACGCCGAGAAGGAATTATCCACTCTATACGTTATGAACCCTAGGGACTACGAGTCGATAAATACAACGAAGTTGACATCAGCCATGGTTAATCATGCCCCTGAACTATACTACACCCTTGTGCTGCATTTCTCGCAAATGTCTATAAATCATAGCATCTACGCTGTCTCAACCCCAGACGGTTTTCGTGGACACTACGCAGGTCCCGCCGAAAAGATTGATAAGCTCCAAAAATCTCTCGATGCACAGTTTGATAAAATGATCAAACGCTGGGTTGATGTTCCTGATACTTATGCAACAATCCTCCTCAGGAAAAGCATTGTTGATTGTGAGGTTTACCTGAGTTGATTTCTTGTGACATCGTGTGGCAGGGCAACCTTCATGGTGCTAGGTTCCACGAGCTTTACCTTAAAGCCTCTGAGGGAGACGTCATGCCTCTCGTCAATTTCTGTGTGACTCGTAATTTCTCACGGGGGCACATTATCACCTTTGTCCAGGGCGTGACGTACTCCCGAGTGACGTCTTACTCCGAACATCAGGTCTTTTTGGAAAGGGTCGCTGAGCTTGAGAAGGGCATACATAGTGTACAACAGGATGTCTCCGCCTTCATGAAGGCTCTCACCGCTTGGCGTGTCGTTGACCGAAAACCCTCCAAAAAGGGTTCCTCTCCTAGCAAATCTTCAGAGCAATCTTCGCCCACAACTCAAGACAATGGCACTCAGAAAACTTCTAAAAAACGAAAGAACAAAAACTTCCACTTTAACAAGAATAAGCGCGGAAAAGGCCATGGTTGTGGCACATGAAAACCTAGCGGCAGCAACTACTGCCACGGCTCTTCCAATTCCAAGTCCCCGAACTCGAACCAAAAGTCTAATACGTCCACCGGGTCTCTGACTAACCAAACAGTTAAAATTATGGTCGAAAGGCCATACGGACCAGCCAGCTTGAAACAGAAACATCGGAGTACCTCAAGTGCAGGTTTCTTTTGGTATTTAGTTCCAGCGTACATCTTGTCTCGGACCAATCTTAACTTTTCAATTTCGTTTCGGCTCAAAAGTCCCAATTTGAAGCCGTAAACAAGACCTCCTTGGATGTTTTATCCTCTCTGCAGACACACATGCTGCACACAATACTTTGAAGGCATTGTTGGGTCGAAAGACCTCGTTCCAGCCGCTCTTTTGTACATCCTTGAATGGAATTTTCAAAGCGACTGTCCAGGAGTTCCAAATGGCCATTAGGCTGGCATCCTAAGCAATGTGTTATGATCCATTGATGGGATTATCTCGTGAAGTCACGCCCATAAATTCTGACATGCTGCTGGAGACGATATGGGACATTCAAAGTTTCATAGTGGAGACTGCCGGCCTGCACGTATGTGAAACATCATTGCACAATGCACTTATGTCTTGCGACTAAGGGATACTTAAGGCGCAAATTTGAGAACACCCCAAAATTGCGTGTTGAAGAATTGTCTATGGTACGTAGGGTGCGAAAAAAAATGCCTTCAGCCAGATTCGAACTGACGATCTCCTCATTACTAGTGAGGTGCCTTACCAACTTGGCCATAAAGGCTGCGGATGAGAAAAAATTTGCGCAGTAAAACAAGAAATAAAAAATGGAGTTGAGCACGGTCAACTCACTCTTTGTTCAATATGTAGTGTTGGGTTTCGTGTGCACACCGGGTCTCATGACCCCTCGGCCCGAACCAAACTCCATCATCCCAACATGTGGCATTGGGAAAAAGACTCACAGTTGCACATTATAATGCCAAGGAGTGGCGACGATGCCTCAGGTAATGTTTGCGGCATTCATCTAACTTGTTCATAGTGGTATGTCACGTGACCAAGGGCGCGCTCCCTGCCACCGTAGTGCGTTTCCCCTTGCAGGGTGCGAGCCTTTTGGTGAGGTTTTCAAAGCATTTTAATTGCAGTGCGGGCGGTTAGGAGGCGCGTCTCTATTACAACCACCTCGCCGAGCCGCGTGCAGGCCATATGAAGGACCACTTCTGGCTCGAATTCAAAGTGGCTGCCTTTTCGGCATGAACCAGCTCTTTTGGGAAAAGTGGTTTAATTTCACCGCATAGAAACGTTTCGAAGAGCACAATCCCAAGAAAAGGAATCCTTCCTGCCACAGTTGAAAAAAGATGCATTAGGCATGACCTTTTTCAGTTTCACCTGTGCGCACCTGAAACTTCATTTGGTGTTCAAGGGTATATAAGGACATGCCCTTCGCACTTTATCGGTCTCCCGAAATTCAGAATAAGCAAGAAACTGTTGTCCTGAATTATGACGAATACAGGAACACTTTGACCCAAAGGGCTTGCCAGGGGTTTGAGAGCGTTTAGAGTCTGCCTCGGATATCAACTTCTAAAACGGGGAGATGCGGAGGGAAGGGCATCAAAAAAAGGGTTAATCAAGCCGGGTTGCAAATTGATAATACCAGCTCATCAAAGGAAAAGAATCTGGTCAGAATCATGAGGCGAGCGCTCGGCGCCAGGGTTCGGCAGTTTAAACGCCTTTCTACGCGGTATCATGGTGTTAGAGTGCTCTAAATAGAGACGCTTGAGACAAAAGAGAAGGCGAGAAAGACTCGGTCCAGGATAGAATAGGATGAAACTTTCGCAGAGAAAAATACCGCGGACCCTTTGTTGCGAACGCGAGCATGGACACCTTGAGGCATTTCACTTGGTAGTTTGGGAAGGGACCGGATGCAAAGCAGGGGGGATTTTCTAGATACTAGGAGGGAGCCCCATTGTTTGAGTACCGGTGGTATATCCCCCATGCCATACTTAGAGCTTTGCAATGGTTGAGCAAGCTTCTGGGACTATCGAGAAAGTAAAGAGACGTGAGTGAGTTCGGCATCATACATGAAGGAGGAATTTACCCTATAATGGTCCGCAATAACAAAAGGTTTCGACAGAAAGAACTCAAGGGGACGTTTCCCATGGAAATGTTCGTCTCCTACTCTAAAGAGGAAGTCTTCTATGATACAATGCTATTATGGTGGTGTTCCGAGACATGCCGCAGACTATCAAGGCTCAATTCATGGAGATTTACAACGTGTTACTAACGGCCAAGCACCACTGTGTAAGGTTTGGGATTGTCAAAGCCATGAGCTGTTACTTAGCGAGCCAGAGCATCTAATCTCTTACTCAGGGAATCGACCAAAGCTACAGAGGATACTGAGCCTTAACAAATACTTGACTGGGCTATTTTTACTTGACTGCAGTCGGGAAGCAAATCGGTGATTTGTGCTGCAAGGGATAAGGGTTTTAAGTCAGCCCCAGAACTTGAGGCCGCCCGGGATCAAAAATACCGCTACAGGTGTGTCCTCTCAAAGCCGAGAAACTACTGTGGCGACCATGGGTCAACCTGCCATCTCTTAGCCACACAATGCGAGCCAAACGAGCCCCTCAACTGCACCCTGAATGCTCCGTGTCCAGCATTTTTCGTGATTTCGGAAGATGAGATCTCGAGGCGGAGTAGTGGCTGCTCATTTGGTTGCTTCCCAGTAGATTGACCACTCAGTTTTCTGTCTGAAGATTCGGTGCCGTCCATCAATACTGGTGAAGTATTATGCCTTTTGGGTCATGGACTACTTTGCAGACACCATTCACAAAGCAAGACGGTCTTTGCATGCATTGTAATAAGAGGTTTGCCGGCGTCAGCAACGCATTGTGCAGGGCTCATGTTAGCCAATCGCCAAACCATCTTGAAAGCATTACATGTGGGCCGATCAGGTGTCAGTGGATTGTCCTGTAACAGCATATTGGGTGTACAGGACAACCGCATGAATCGCACCCGTGCTAGTGCAGTTACGCGGCTCACCTCGAGGGGGCAAAGCCGAGCGGTCACGTGCCGTCGCTCGCTCATCCGGGCCAGCAACGGCAAGCATGCGATACGCTGTCTGCCGGTGCTCGGTCTACCGGCAAAGCGTGGAATTATGAGCGCCGGACGATCGAGTGCAGAACCCTGTGATGCGGCCACGTTGTGGTGTGACCATTGTACTCCTGGCCGCTGCATGGAGCGATGCCGTATGCAGACAGAAATGGGTGATCGTGATGACAGAATGTGCAGGATCACGCTATTATGGGACGAAGGCGCAACACAAGAAAACCAGATGGTGGGAGCACCACAGCATACAGAACCGAATCACTCGGAGCAGAGAATCCAGCCTACAAGAAAAAGCAATGCTCCCCAAAACAGACACGAGAGGATATATGAGGGGTGGGCGTGGGCCTCTGTGCAGGCGGAGGCCCGTGGGATGGGACGGAACCCAGCCAAGCGCATTTTCCAAAAGTCGATAAGCAATGCACATAGAGTGCGCGTGCCTGCACGCAGCCTCGGAGTCCAAGCCGGCTCACATTGCACCGTGGGACCCATATATATCCGCGCAAAATCCACTTTTTTCACCACCACTATTCCGCCATGTCCCAAGCTTCTTTACACTGGTTGACCCAACTAGACACCACCGAAACCCCTGACAAGGTCTTGCGCCGCTCGTCCATCATTGGTACCATCGGTCCCAAGACAAACGATGCCGAGGTGATGGTCAAGTTGAGAAAGGCTGGCTTAAACATTGTTCGTATGAACTTCTCCCACGGTTCCTACGAGTACCACCAGTCGGTCATTGACAATGCTCGCAAGTCCGAGCAGCTCTATAAGGGCCGTCCCTTGGCCATTGCTTTGGACACCAAGGGCCCTGAGATCAGAACCGGAACCACCGTCGACGAGAAGGACTACCCCATTCCCCCTAACCACGAAATGACCTTCACCACTGACGACGCATACGCCAAGAAGTGTGACGACAAAATCATGTACATTGACTACAAGAACATCACCAAGGTGATCGCCAAGGGCAGAATCATCTATGTGGACGACGGTGTGTTGTCGTTCGAGGTCCTTGACGTTGTGGATGACAAGACATTGAAAGTCAAGTCGGTCAACGCAGGAAAGATCTGCTCGCACAAAGGTGTCAACTTGCCTGGCACCGACGTGGACTTGCCTGCCTTGTCGGAGAAGGACAAGAGCGACATCCGGTTTGGTATCAAGAACGGCGTGCACATGATCTTTGCTTCGTTCATCAGAACCGGTCACGATGTCGAGGAGATCCGTAAGGTCTTGGGTGAAGAGGGTAAGGATATCCAGATTATTTCCAAGATCGAGAACCAGCAGGGTGTCAACAATTTCGACGACATCTTGAAGGTCACTGACGGTGTGATGGTGGCCAGAGGAGACTTGGGTATTGAGATCCCCGCCCCTCAGGTGTTTGTGGTGCAGAAGCAGTTGATTGCTAAGTGTAACTTGGCTGCCAAGCCCGTGATTTGCGCCACCCAAATGTTGGAGTCTATGACCTACAACCCTAGACCCACCAGAGCCGAGGTTTCCGATGTGGGTAACGCCATCTTGGACGGTGCCGACTGTGTGATGTTGTCAGGAGAGACTGCCAAGGGTAACTACCCATTCGAAGCAGTGTCTATGATGCACAACACCGCAATCATTGCTGAGAAGGCCATCTCATACACTTCTTTGTTCAACGAGCTCAGATCGTTGGTGGTCAGACCCACGGGAACCACCGAGACCTGTGCCATCGCCGCTGTGTCTGCTGCTTACGAGCAGGGTGCCAAGGCCATTGTGGTGTTGTCCACTTCCGGAAAGACCTGCAGATTGGTGTCCAAGTACAAGCCCAACATTCCTATCATGATGGTCACCAGAAACAGCAGGTCCGCACGCTTCTCGCACTTGTACAGAGGTGTGTATCCTTTCATCTACGAGAAGGAGAAGGTGGAGAACTGGCAGGAGGATGTGGAGTCCAGATTGAGATGGGCCGTGGCCGAGGCCTCCGAGTTGGGCATCATCAACAAGGGCGACTCTATTGTCACCATCCAAGGATGGACCAGAGGTTCCGGACACTCCAACACTGTGAGAATTGTCCAGGCCTAGGCTAGTTGTTAGGGACGTTTGCTGCATATGCCGTAAACCATCAATCGACGATAAATCTGTATCATATGCGTGTAGCAGGGTAGGAGCTTCTCGTTTTGCCCGGAAGTCGCGGGTGTGGTGCTGCATATAGACGCCTCTGGTTTCAGGCGCCGGGAAAGCAAGGCTTGTTTTCAGGATCACCTCCTTTGGCAAGATGTCGGAGCGAAGCACTCGAGAGAAGTTTCGGCTTTGGCCATACAGCTGCAAAGACTAGGCAACGCATTGCGATGTTTCCAGGAGGTACGGGTGTGGGCGGCCATAGCGCGAGCCGTGCAAACTCGGATTCCCAGCAAATGTCACTCCTTTTCCGTGGGCTCCAACGTGCCAGCCCCCCTCTTATCAGGAGGTATGCCAAGGCGGCTAACCAGGCCAGTTCCGTGAATACAGGTGCTAGCTCCTCTAAGGCAGAGACCCGGGCCGACAGGCCGGAGGCCACGTCAGGCGTCGAAACAGGGACCACATCAGGCGCCAAAGCAGAGAGCACATCAGGTGCCAAGACAGGCACCAAAGCGGACACGACCCATTTCGGATATCAGACCATCAACAAGCAAGACAAGGAAAAAATGGTGCGCGGGGTGTTCTCGCTGGTGGCCTCCAATTACGACGTGATGAACGACGCCATGTCGTTTGGCGTGCATAGGCTATGGAAGCACCACTTCATCAAGCGGTTGGACGCTGGAATGAGGCCCAACTCGTCCAAGCCGTTGGAATTCCTCGATGTGGCAGGCGGCACGGGCGACATTGCGTTCGGGCTCTTGGAGCACGCCCAGACAAAGTACGCTGATTCGCAGTCTACCATGACCGTGGCCGATATCAACCCCGACATGTTGGCCGAGGGCAAGGCGCGGTACGAGGCGTCTAAGTGGAACGACGGCAGCGACCGAGTGCAGTTCATCGAGCAGAATGGCGAAACCATGGAGGCCATTGGCGATGCGTCCAAGGACGTGTACACCATCGCGTTTGGAATCCGCAACTTCACGGACATCCAGGCGGGCTTGAACACGGCGTACCGGGTGTTGAAGCCGGGGGGCATTTTTGCGTGCCTCGAGTTCTCGCACGTGGAGAACCCCGCCATTGACTACGCGTACCAGGCGTACTCGTTTGGCGTGTTGCCGTTGATGGGGCAGTTGATTGCCAACGACCGGGACTCGTACCAGTACTTGGTGGAGAGCATCCGGCGGTTTCCCAAGCAGGACGACTTCAGCAGGATGATCCAGAAGGCGGGCTTCTATGTGCCGGAGCCGGGCTACGAGAACTTGACGTTTGGTGTTGCCAGCATCCACGTGGGCGTCAAGCTCTAAGTGTAAATAGTTACGGGTGGCCGCAAAGTTCCTGAATCAGTTCTCACACGCTCCAGGCATGCCCGGCCACTGTTGTGATTGAGGCAAGTGTATGTGAAAGTGCATCTAATGTACGAAAGTGCATCTAATGTACGAAAGTGCATCTAATGTACGAAAGTGCATCTAATGTATGAAAGTGCATCTAATGTATGAGAGTGCATCCAATGTATGAAAGTGCATCTAATGTATCTGAAAGTGCTTCTAATGTATCTGAAAGTGCATCAAGGAAAAGTATTGAGGGGAGTACATCCAAGTAAGTCAAAACTGGCACGCTGAGCACCGGAGTGAGTCGATCCGGGCCTTCCATACGGAGCTGTCAACCCCCCTTTTCAAGATATCACGCTTGCTTTAGGCCGAGATCCACGACAATGCGGGAGATTATACCCAAAGCCAGAATACAATATCAACACATCAACCAATCAGCCAAGAACTCGTACTGACGCAATCTCCGCTAAATCCCCTTCAGCTTCTTAGTTAGGCATCCGGGCGATTGCTTTCTATTTCCAGGCCACACCAGCTCACCCTACGCTTTTGTTAACCACTCATGGTGGGGACATTTGAGTTTGTACAAAAAAACCTTCCAATTATTTTGGTGAATGTATAAGGCGTGACGGGGTTGCAAACTCAAACTACCAATCCCTAGGCCACTGCTTCTTGTTCTGGTTGGGAGGGCTTTCATGTGGCAGAACAGTGAGGCTGCTGAGGAAACGTCCCAAGTGCAAGGCAAGAGGAGGGACTGAGGGCTTATTCCCACATGACTCAAGTAGCAATAAATCTAAGGATTTTTCCACTTGATCCGGCACTCCTCCAACTTTATAGGTGAAACACAGATCCTCCATTGGTAGTGCGCTACCCAAGAATTCACCGGAGAGCGGTTACAGAAATCGAAGCTAACCCGTCTGCCTCAGTGGTCTTCCTCGTCAACAACTCCAACGGGCCAAGCACTTGGACGTCAACAACAGGGCGATTGGGAATTCTCCACAACAACCGGAGCCCAACTCCGTGACATGACTTTCTCCAGTTTTCACCTATACAAGTCTAATGATCCCCTTTATTTTCGGGATCATCAACAAAGACATCTTCCGTAAAAACTAGACTTTAACAAAAGAACAAAAGAACTCAACAGAATTGTTATCAATGTCCGGAGCTCTTCAGGCTTCTATCTTAGGGGCTCTAACTGGTATTTCCGGACTGTTTTTTTCTTCATACCAAATGGATTTACCGACATTGCATTTTCACGCGGCTCCACCTGCCCTCCAGATCCTGTCATGTAGTGTATGCCACCAGCGTGGAATGTTTCGAGTGGTTCCGCGCACAATGGCTGCGGCATTCCTGGTAGTGCCCGTACAACTTCATGAATTTGTCTCCTGCATCCGCCTTGCCCAAAGTGTGCACCAACAACTCCACAAACTCATACACTTCATGGGCCTGGACGCGGGGCCCAGACTCGCACTGTTTCTTGAAGCGCTCATGAGCACATTCATGAACTTTATGTTCTTCAAGTAGCCATAGTTGATGACGGCCCGAGCAATGAAAAGACCGGGGTCAGCATTCGGACTCTCCGCCCACCATGTATACAAAAAGTCGGTATACACAGGCGCGAGCGCTGTACTGAGACAGTCCACAGGTTTGCCCATTTCGGACACAGTAGATTCGGAATGGGAAAGTGGATCATTTCGGGGTCTGCGACTGCCATCTTTTTCGTGCTCTTCCTCCAGTGCCATTTCTTGTGGGTTTACTCCACTCGCTTACTTGGTTGCACACCAAGTATCATGGTGTCTCTGAAGTTGGTTTCCTCGTAAAAAAGTGCGAACACACATAACAAAATCAATATAAGTACATGCATCGATCACGAAACAATCATTTGTACACCGTATCAAGAAGCTGAAGTGGAACGAAAAGCAGGGAGCAAACCACCGAATCAACGAGCCTCTCAGTCAATCAACGTGATTGATATCAACATCATCTGAAACCACCAATAATGTTGGATTCGGTCCGCGAGTGCTTAGGAAAGGCCGGCCACGACTGCGCCATCGCATTCCGGCACATATCGTGAGATGGCCCCGTCGGGCTACTCTGGTCGAAAGGTAGCCGAATCGGCCTGGAAGTTGCATGCGATAGCCTGCAATTGGTCGATTATGGCACAAACTCGAAGAGGGAAACTAACCCAGGGCGTCTCGCCCAACCGTGCACCGCAGCCCCGACTTGGCACCTATGGGTAGCGCACCCATGGAGGGTCTGACAGTCCCCGCAGCTGCGACTGTCTGCTAGTAAGCAAATGGAAGCCCATGTATTCGTGCGTAAGCTCGGTAGGCGTTTGGAGCGACCCTGCGCACATAAAATGCTCCAATCGGGATAATATCTCCCTTGGGGTAATCCGCCGAGGGCATACAACGTGCGAATAGCCGGTAACCGCGTCCGAACCTCTTGTGCCCCACAATTTCAATAAACAGCTCTAGCTGCGAGTCGTCTCGATAGTCCTTTACTCCAGTGTCAGTTGGGGGGGGGGGGGCGGTGTAAAGTATACCTGACCCCTGTTGAGTTTCGGGGGCATCACTACTTCGAAGTGGACTGGAGACTTGACTTGGGCGATTTCAAATGGTCCGGCTAGTTTCGAGCGCACTTCCAGGGACAGCGTGCACTCGGGTAAGTCCGCGAGCCCGGTGAGACAGTTGATATCCAAGTAAACCTGTTGGCCCACCTCGAAGCAAAGGTCCTTGTGTTTGAGATCGTCATGGGTTTTTGCTTTGTCAAAGGATTCTCGGTACGCCGCCAACGCTGTGTGGAGCGTGCGGTCCAAATGCCCAGTGATGTCGATGAAAGTTTGGTGTAGTGTCCTTGCTGGGGCAGGGAGATCAAAACCCGCCGGTGCCTTAGGGAGGTATCCGAGGTCCACTTCAAAGGGTGATTTGCCTTTAAGAGAGAGGGATGGTTGTGCATTGAGCACGTACTCTCCCACGGCGAGGAGGAACGGCCATTCGAATCTGTGGTGGACGTAAAGACGGAGGAAGGCTTCGATTTGTTTGTTGCGATCTTCCACTCCGCCATCGGCAGGGGTGGGGCAAGCGACCGAGGGGTGAGAATCGATCCGAAGGAGAGCCATTGCAGACTGGAACATCTCGCCCGTGAACGGTGGTGCACGGTCTGTCTGTATGGAGGAGGGGAGTCCGTGGAGCGGGAAGTAGTCATAGACGAGAATATCGATCATGGCCTGCGCGGAGGACTCGGCCAGCACTGGGTAGAGATGAACTCTACTGGAGGCCTCATCGACGATAGTAAGTATTGCATTGACGGGCTGGTTCCTATAGGTAGTAGGCGGGAACCCCGTGATGAGGTGTGCGGCGATGTGCGTCCACCGGCCTCGCGCCGGGTCCGCTTCCTGGGGTATGGGTTGCGCACGACCCGTGGACCGCCGGGCAAACAAACGTTTCCAGATATATCTAAGTACCAACAAACATATGATAAACATCACAACACCTAAGTCCGGATAACAGTACCATGCAATGGGCACCAAAAAGTAAAGAATAAGACGTATCATCAAGTATCGATCAAATAGAACAGCAGCCGATTAATCCACCGGAAGAATAAGTGGGTTTCTTTTGGTATGGGAGCTGGAACGCGTACTTGGGAAACAGGTGCTATTAAATACAAATCTGGCGTGGTTAAATCCGGCGCCAGGCTGGTGCCATTTCGGGAAGAAGGCGGGCACAAGTGCCACATTGTGCGGCGTCCATTATTACGCCCGTGGCTCCATGGAAATGTTGTGCTGGTGCACGGAGTTAGAAAAGGGCCAAAGCTTTTCACCTGGCCAGTCCATCGTGTTGGCCATGGTAGGTGTTTTTGCGCCCATGGGTCGCGTACACGGTCATGTCTATGATGTGTGGATAGAAACGAGGGTTCTAAATCCCAAAATTACATGCACCCAATCTGGCAGAGCACAGGGATTACCAAATGCAGCACTGGCCGTAAGTGGTAGTCTTCCAGACCATATTTGGAAACTGCCAGCCCCCGTGGGTATCGCTCCATTGAGACAAAAACCTGCATGCGGAGTATTCTTTGACGATTCGCACAAGGTGAGCCTTCGCGCTTGTCCAGGAGACAATTATAAGCGGCCCCAATTGGCCAGGTTCTGGGCGCCTCTCTACATCGGGGATTCCAAATGCAGACATGGATGAATAGAGGAATGTAGCGGGAATAGAGCGGAAATGGAGCTTTGAGCAGAATGGACCGTTAGGCGAAGATCCCACGACGAAAGTCCTTTTTAGGCTGACGGGCCGCAGTTGGAAATCCAGAGCGGTCCCTCTTCTTGACAGTCATGCTGGTGAGTCCAGAGCTGGGTAGCGCGCTGGTGGGCGCTATCTTTGTTGCATAGAACACACTGCATGTCATATCATAACAATTTGCATTCACCATGGGGCAATATGCAGGAACACCAAAGCTTCTTTGTTGAATGGACCATGTATACGGATACTGGGGTGGCGGCCCCTCACTGCACACTTGCGCGTATCCGTCTACCTAGAACTCTATACCATGACTATACCATGACAATACCATGTCTATACCTCTATACCATGACAATACCATGTCTCTACCTCTATACCATGTATTCTATACCTTACTTCTACAACGTTTTCATTTTCTCTTGCAATTACTAACTAATTTTTTATGTTGATATGTTTCGAGATTGTCACAGGCTTCCTCATATTGGGCTACTTTCTGCCACTGCATTTTAAGAGTGATTCTAGGAGATACTTGCTCTCTGGTTCGTTCCATGGTGGCTCTTCTTGCCAAGTTTCAAAATCCCGTGGTGTAGCCGAGGCTCATTACCGATACGCAATCCCACCTCTAAGGGTTCGCAGTATCCTCACAATCCATAGGCTCATTGGGGTTCATTACCGCAAGGCTTTCCGGGCCACCATAAGAACTTGCCAGAAATCTCGTGTCGCTCTAAATCTCACACTTTGCCTGCAGTTTCAGTTAGTAGTCAGTTTCAGTCCCCTATAGCAATCCCAAGACAGATCTTTTTAATTTTCTCATTTTTTTCATGTTTTTTGTTTTCTTATTCTTCCTTTCAATAGCTACGGCCAGTTGGTAAGTAGCCCTCCATCAATTGGCATGGCCATTGTCAATCATTTGGAGGGGCTTTCCCACCGTGGCTCTTGTCATTGTGAGCCAGGAGCCTCAGAGCTAATTCAGTGTAGATCTCGCTGAACTTTGCCCGGGCCCGGCTCACTTCCTTGTAGACCGCTTTGATGCGGTCGGACTTTTGCAGAAGCACTGAGTACGCTTCCAAGTCAACACACGTGTCCAAAAAGCCCCGCTGGGCGTCCACATTTAGACAACCAATGAGGCCGTCTGCTTCAATCTGGGTAAGTGCCTTGCGGCCAAGAGTGTGGACCCATACATTGTGGAATTGTTGCTGGTACAATTCCTTGACATTGCAAGTCTCGGCATGCTGGCGGATCACCTCGATCAAGCCCTTGGTGAAGCCAGCTTCGATTTTGCTGATGCTCTCCAGTGCACTTTGCTCCATATCGCTCATGAAGTCAAAGTCGTTCTTCAATTTGGAGAGGCGCTGCTCGTAGTCCGCCAAATTGTGGTCGCTGTTGGCCAAGTCGGTGCATATCTTCACAAACACTTCACCGGTGGCCTGGAGGTTCTCCAAGAGAGCGAGGATGAAAGCCTCAATGCGATCGTGAATGCCAAATTGGGCCAAGAACTTCTTCTTGTAGAGCTTCATCAAGTCATCTTGGCCCCGAATGAGGCCCTGAAGGTGTGTGATTTGCCTGGATCCCAAAGTTGGGGCCAGCCCATTTGGATTTACTCCAGAACCAAGCGTGGCCAGGCTTTCAAACCTCACCGTCTCTTGTTGCACTTCCACACACACCTCGAGCTGCAAGGATTGCAAGTACTCATCCAAGATGGTTTCGGTTTTGGACTTGCAAAGAAGCTTCATGTCCAAGGAAAGGCTTCTCAATTGAAACTTTCCGTCAAGCTCAGGAGCCAAGAGGATGTCCATTCGAAGCGCGGCCCACAATTGGCTTTTGGGCTGGGAGAGCCACGCGTACAACTCCGCTTTTGTTTTTCCTGGCAACCCCGGCACGGGCTTCTTGACAATGCGAAGGGATTTTATGGTCTCCATCTGGAAGGGGAGGCTCTTCTCGGTAGCGGGGTCTTTTGTAGTGGCACTGCCAGCTTTCGGACCAGTGACACTACCAACGACAGAACCAACCAGCTTCGTGGAAACAACGGCCTTCTCTGTGGACTTTTTGGCATTAAAGTCAGCACCTGGCTTCAAGGCCACTGCAAACATATCTCCCAACTTCCTGTCTATGGTTGCCTGGCCATATTTGCCAGGCCTGTGGCCACCACTAACAACAGAGCGACACGAATTTCTAGGCTCTTTCAACAGGGAAATATTGGGAAAGCCCTGCTTGATTTGACCAATTACCTTTTCAATTTCCTCAATGACCTCATCGCCATGCCCAGCGAGGAAAGTGCGGAGCGTCAGCTCAGGTGAGATCAAGTTGGCCGCAACAACTGCGCTCTATGGAACCTCCACCGAAAGGGGAGTCTTCTCAACTACTGGTTTCACAAACGGTAACGTAGGAGCCTCTCTGTCCGAATAAAACTTACCTGAGTCAAATAGACTTGTGGTGTTCGCAGGTGTGTCCAGCCCTGCTGTAGCCTGCGCACCAGTGCCAGCCTCTTGAACCACGTTTTTGTTTTTCATCCATGTCAACGGCCCAGTACTTATAAAAGTACTATTGTCGACACTGACAGACTGGAACGTCAGAATACGCTCTTTGAAATCACTGGAGCGCATGGTGCGATACTCGGAGAGCTCGCGCTCCTCGGCGAGTAGCTCGCTATCCAAGCGGACCAGCTTGCGGGTCCCGGCATTGGACGGCCTTATGGAATTGACCAATTCCGTGTCCACCGACTTGAAACCAGTCCGACTTGCAAATACTCGGACTTTGCACGC
>NLAK01000094.1:0-55353 GCA_002370295.1 Metschnikowia bowlesiae | reverse complement strand
TCTTAACGCCAACGCCTTCTGTGAAATCAAAGACACGGCGCTCATCCAGCTCATTTTCATCCACAATACTGAGTTCTCCGATGAGGATATGATGACGATTTTGAAGTTGAATCCACGCGAAGCCCAGCACCGGCAATTATACTCGAGCTTGTTGAATTTGATCCAACACACGGCCATGATCCTCAAGGGGAAGGTGATTGCAAAGCGGTTGGAGGAGATGCCTCTCACGGATATTCGGCGCATATGCTATAGAATCGCCGACCGGTTTGACTCGTTATTCTATGTTCCAGTCAATACAAAGACTGAAGACGACTCAAACTCCAATATTGCGCTCTCATTTGCTTGGAAGGACAGGTACAATTCGCAATGGCCCATTGCCAGTATGTTAAGCAGAGAGTACCGGAAAATCAGCCAGATGTGAGGAATATCCCGATGGTTTACTCGGGAATATGTCCTTTTGGGGAAGAGAGATGGGAACAGGGATGAGAATAGGGATGAGAGGGAACAGAGATGAAAGGAAAGCGAGATGAGGGAAAGAGAGAGGCGAGTGCAATCCATTGCTAGTCAGGAAAATTCTATTGATTTGTTTGGAGATTTGACTTTTTAATACATTGCTTTATTAAGCCGATACTCTACGCTTGAACAAAAAACGGCCAGAGTGTTTTCTAATCTCATGTTGATTTCTGCCAGTATGACTTGTATGATTGCATTGCTCCTGGTTGCGTGTTTCGGCTGAAAAAGACCCGAACGTACGTCTACAAAGGGGCTGAAAGCTAGAATGAGTTAAAGCTGCGACCAAGGCATTATGGTCGTTGTGGGGATTGCATGGAGTCGATTGCCTAGAAGCGGCACTTGAAAAGTCTAGGAAAGGTGCGCGCGGATGGCGCCCTCAGGAAAGCACTTTAAGGGGCATGAGCTGGTGTGGGATTCCAGTCCCGCCTTGCAATGGCCATCACCAAACCCTTGCCCATCACAGAAATCCTTACCCATCACCGAAACCCTTGCCCACCATGCACATTTGTCCAGCCAAAGCTCTCCATACCGAGGTTCCTCGGGCATTCTATGAAATTGCGGTTGTTGAAGATCTGCTCATATGGGAAAAAGAAGAGATTGTCATAGTCGGAAAGATTCTCGCCACCACGCATCCGGGCTCGCATGAAGGCCAACGACCGGGGCACGGAGTTCTGGACAAACAAGCGATACGCCTCGGCCTCTCTTTCTGTGGTGTGGTAGTACTGCGGGATCACACACTCTGCGCCAGTGCGCTCGGCGGTGTAGCTCTCCAAAAGCACCAGGGGAAACAGAGAAAAGTCACAGGGGCTGATATCGTTGCAGAGCCCGTTGAGCCGGACGTTCATGGACTGCAGCACCGCCGGATGGATGTGGATTCCTGCACGGTAGTGGTCGTAGCCCACGTGGTTGATGATTTTGCGGAGGTTGTAGATCTTGGTGTTGATCAACTCGATGTCGAGCGGCTCCACTGTCTTGAGGTAGTCTCTTCGGCGACTCATTGATAGCAAGGTGGAAAGAGCAATGGTGTGGAGAGAGAGCCGCCGCGAAGCTTGTGGTTGCAAAACGAGGCGCCTGGGGCGGGAGCTCCACCCGTGCGCCCGGCGGCCTCACATCCGTGCACCACCAACATACTGTGAAGGCTTGAAGCTGGTCGTCTGACTGAGACACTTGGGTTGGAAGACTGGTCTAAATGGGTAAAATGATCTGAATGGGTAAAATGATCTGAATGGGTAAAATGATCTGAATGGGTAAAATAGTTTAAATGGTCTAGGTTGATCTAAATGGTCTAGGCTGGTCTAGGCTGGTCTAGGCTGGTCTAGGCTGGTCTAGATTGGTCTACACGGGCCTAAAATGGTCTGGTTTGTATCGACGGAAACCCAAAGGGACTTACACGATGCATGTACGATTAAGTGCCGGGGCACTTAAGTGAGGCATCCCAAGGCATGGGAAATCAGACGAGAAGTGGTCAGATCCGGAACACTTAAGGAGAGGCGTTCCACCTCAGTTAAGAAGATAAGAATAACAGTCATCAAACACGTTGAAGATTAGATAGAGACTACAAGATCAAATATAAAGATAACTGAGGTAACAACAGAAGATACATACTTCAAGAAACTATTAGAGCATCGCGTCACGTGCAATTCGACCTTCTTAAAAGAATGTATATGAGCGCGCTCAACACTGGCAAGCTTACGACAGATCCCTGGCTTGCCAAAAATGCCGTCACCAAGATGAGTCACCGTTTCAGTCACCGATACCTTAAAATTGCGTAATTTCAAAGGCTAGACGGCAGAGCAGGTGGTGTGAGTTCGAGAAGCTGTGGTGCACGGATCTCGCGGGTGCACGGGTCTCCGGCTCGGTGGGGGGGCGCACGGGTAGCGCATTAGCAATCTCCTACAAGCGTCCCTGAACCGCCAATGAGCACCACACAGCCTCAAGCAGCCCTCTCTGACGAGCTGGAGACCCTTCACAAACTCCAAGAGGCCAGCCTTAGCGAAACCGATGATGAGGCCCAAGACAAGAGCGAGCCAGAAGACGCGGAGAATGGCGCCGTGCAATATCCGGGAACGGTGATCCCGGATCCTAATCCCGGTCAAATCGACGCGGACGTTAACTTGGCCAATGAGTATGATTCCGATGCCAGCTCCATTTACATGATACACGACCAAGTCGCCAGCTTAGAGGACCTCAACCTCCTGCGCTTCACCGACTTGGAGCT
Source organism: Metschnikowia bowlesiae (assembly GCA_002370295.1). Lineage (NCBI taxonomy): Eukaryota > Fungi > Ascomycota > Pichiomycetes > Serinales > Metschnikowiaceae > Metschnikowia > Metschnikowia bowlesiae. The sequence goes on along the minus strand of NLAK01000094.1, from coordinate 52,622 downwards.
GCTCTGCTTAAGGCAGAACCTCCTCACTTCCTTGAGCGCACTAGCCGACTTGAAGCCGGACAAGTTGCAGGAATTGGAAGTCTACGACAACAGAATCAACCATATCAGCAGTGCCGTGAACCGGTTCACCAAATTGAAGATCTTGGACTTTTCCTTCAACAACATCAAGAACATCAAGAACATCGACCAATTGCACAACTTGGAGTCATTGTATTTCGTGCAAAACAAGATCCGCGAGATCCGGAACTTGAAGACGTTGACCAAGCTCACCATCCTCGAGTTGGGAGGCAACCGCATCGAGGAGATTGGGCCGGAAATGCTCGAGTTGCCTAGTTTGGAGCAGTTGTTTCTCGGGAAAAACAAGATCCTGCGCTTGATGAACTTGAATAGCTTGGCCAACCTCCAGGTCCTCTCCATTCAATCGAACAGAATCACCAAAATCGAGGGCTTGGACAAGTTGGTCAACTTGGAGCAGTTGTACCTTCTGCACAACGGCATCACCGAGATCGAAAATTTGGACTCGAACACGAAGCTTCAAGTTCTCGACTTAACGTCTAACAGGCTCACCCATTTAGCAAACCTTTCGCATTTGAAAAACCTCACGGACTTGTGGTGCTCATATAACCAGATCTCCTCTTTTGAAGAAGTGGCTGACGAGTTGGGCGGCTTGCCTGATTTGGACACGGTGTACTTTGAGGGAAACCCACTACAGACATCAAACCCGACGGCATACAGGAGAAAGCTCCGCTTGTGTTTGGGTGAGTCGTTGCAGAAAATCGACGCCACCTACGTCAAGTCATAGACCTCCCATGAGTCTAGACTCTACGCCAGTTTCTATTTCGTGCATACGCAATATGCGCCTCAGATGTTGCACCATTGACCAAGTTTATGATCCAAGGTTGTGAGGGCCTCTATCAAGTAGGCCAAGTTCATAAAAGTGAACAACCATTGCGACATCACTTTTTGCAGCAAAAGACGGAGATCCTGGTCGTTACGCAAGCCGCACGCCAATAGGCTCACTAGCCAAGTCATATGTCCGTGATAGTTGTCTTCGTGAAGGTCATTCATCCTGGAAAATAGCATTCCAGGCGTTGTACACGGGACTCCACCTGTGCAAGAGTGATTCAGGTCCTTTTTTTATAAAGATCGAGATCTCTGGCGATAGTGACACCATTGCTGACACTCACTTTGGCGCTGCAATCAGCACCTACTTCGCTGCTGGAGATTGCTCAATCCAGCAAATTCGTCAAGTATAATTACTTTGGCGGGTTCATAAATTCTTTTGGAAAGTGCTCATGAAGATGTTTGAGATACATGTTTAGGAAAATTAATCCTGTCACAGGTACTTAACACTTGATGAATATTGATGTAATCTTCAAGCATTTGCTTCAGAGCTGCTTGATCTTCACTGGCTTCACTTCAGGAAGCATTTCGGATAAGTGAATCGCATGATTCCATTCTATTTTGGATCTTCCTTCTATTACTTCGAGGACCCGTTGGCTGAAATGCCTTTTAAGAGATACCGTCAGATTCTTCAGAAGGTCTAGTGCAGAGAAGATGTATTTGGCGCGTCCCTAAAACAACGCACGCTTATATGGGCCAAGGCCACGTCACGGCGTTTGCACCTGATCTCGTGAAGCCCCAAGGCTAGACTTTGACCAAGGTTGCGATGATTGACGTTGGACAAGCGGCAACTGGTAGTCACACGTCTAAGACTGGAAAGTAAGCTGACGGAATGGAAAGGCTTCTTTCATGCGGGTTCCAAAGAGTCCGCCTACACCGCAGGAAGCACTATGAACCATCGCTCACTATGAAAGTGGATCCCGAGGCTCTAGAAAGTCTCAGTGTTTCCATCTTTCGGGGCTAGAGCACGCGAGGTATCAATGTGTGACCTCAGTGTATCAATGAGCAGCGCACTACCCAAGATCTGGAAAACACCAGTTAATTAAACACTGGTATTGATTCATTTGGCTACCGTGAGACGTAGACAATGAATCTATAGATTTCAAGTGACCCAAGTAGATCCAGCGTAATACCATTGTTTATCTTAGACTGGGACAGGTCCTTTTTGGTAATTTTTGGCGGATCCAGCTCAAATGTGAAATTGTCTGAGTCAATAACAATAGTCTTCATCAATTAATTTTCTCAATGAATAGCCATGTCTCATTTAATAACCAATGTCTCATTAATGTCTCACTTAGTAACCAATGTCTCATTAATGTCTCACTTAGTAACCAATGTCTCATTAATGCCTCATTTACTATCCAATTGAGCATCCAATTGTCATAACATTGTCCCCCTGAATCCAAATTGAAACGCTTGTAGTGCTTTAGGACCTTGCAAAAGATTTATTTGTAATGGGCGAGTCCGAAGCCGCAGTTACTGCATCTTTTTGCACCATTAATACCATTCACATGGATCACGCGTTGGAGGACTCGGGGTCGCGGGCCCAGGCTCGTATGTCAAGGTGGTGTTTGCGTCAAGTCAAGGGTTCCACAGCGATCTCTTGACTCTACAGTGTTATTTGTCTTATACAAAAGGTTCCTAGGAAACTTGGGTTGTTCCACGTGACCCATCCGCTCTTTTGGCTACGCCTGCCATGCACTCTTTTCCTGACACTCGCTAGCTTAGTGCATGTACTTTTCAAAACTCCGGCAATGAAGCTCGAGCCTGTTAGTGACTTTGAAGATGGGTGCAGATTCTGATACTGGGGCAACTGTTGACAACCAAAGACTGAGCGTGCTATGCTTGGCCACTATGCATGTCTTGGTCGCCAGGACGAACAGAATACATCAGGCGATTTATGGGTGAATGTCGATGCCCAAATATAAAAGCATAGGTGGCTGCTAATCTCATAAGAGCAATCATATGAACCCCGGTTGGGGTATCATCAGATGCCTCCTAGAACCAGACCTCCTAGAACCAGACCCACTAATACAAATGTATCAGATGGAGAGGAAGTCCACAACTATCTTCATTATACCATGGCTATGATATTCGAGCTCGGAACACCACTGGACATTAGTCCATGGTTGATCGATGGTCCGAGCTCCAATAACACACCCATGTATGTTCACTTTTGAATATTGCTATAGCTTCCTATGTTAACCAATACCTTTCTCGTGTTTTCATTTTCTGCATTCTCTTCAATTCATGGTTCGAGGCGTCTATCCATGGGTAGTGCGATACACAAACCCATGCGTTGTAGCCAAAAAGAATCCTTGTATCGTAGGCATTGTTTCCAGCATCCTTAATTCGGTCTTGCACTGCGTTCAACAACCGAAGCTATGGATAGTGGACCTTGAATACATCGAAAAAGTTCCAATCCTACTGTGACAACAGGGAGCAGTTCAGATCATCAAATACTCGGAACCACCTCATAAATCAGCTGCGGTTGAAAGCCTGGAGCCTCAGGAATGGGGTTCTGAATCTTCTCTCTAAGGCCGAAGGAGATTTGACAGATTCTGCAGCTGCAACGGAGGCGGCAGATCCTTTTCCGCTTTCTCGTGGGCTTTCTACTTCACGCTTTTAACCTTCTTTATTGTTTCGGCCAAATAGATCACTGTTCCCGAGTACTCTCTTTTTCGTCTTTCTTTTATAAATATAATACATAAAGCTAAATAATCTGCACTAATAGTATTGGAACACCCTATAGATAATGATTCTAAGGTTTTTGATTCTTCTTTAAATAGTAATAATTTTACCTTAAAAATAGCTGAATCACAAACTGCAAACAATTGAGTTAGTATTTGATAAAAAATATATAGAATCAAAGTTTGAAGGTAAAATATCTGAAGTAAAATTTGATAATATATTGGTAAACTTATTTGAATGTTAGACTTCCCATGGGTAGTGTGCTACCCGTAGGAGCTCAGTTGAACGGCGATGTGCGGCTAGACGCGGTATGGCGTCGGACCTTGGCTCCAGGCTCGGTCCGAAACGTTCTGGTTCCCTTCCTCCGAGTTCTAGGCCGAAAAGCCCTAATCTCGAGGAGGCTTATCCGGTGAACCACTCGGCACGACTAGCCCGATTAAGGCGCTATTGCCCGAATACGGTGGCGCAGTCGTGGCCGACATTACTATAAGTTACTATATAACTCTTACTGTATAACTCGGGTGATTCCCCCTTGTCCTACGGATCATCAAAAAATACATCTCTCTTAAGTCCTTACGCCCATCACGAACCTGACACTGAAGAAGAGCAAAAGCTAAAAATATGTACACTTATTATGATGTCGAAAACTCCTAGTTCTTTTGCCCCTGGCCTTCTATCTCATAGCTAAAATTACCCACTATTACCCCTTTCGTCATCTGGTTCGTCCGGGGTGACCTTATACTCTACAACTCTTGCAAAGCGCTTAGTATGGTGCTCGGGACCAAACATGAACGCGGCTTCGCGCGCGTGCGTGCAGGACGCGCAGGCATCGCATCGCACGCATTTTTTCATTCCCATCTCCACCCCAGAGACCAGCTCCATAACCAGCACCTCTTCACCCAGCGCCTACACCTAGCCCCCCTTCACCCTTCACCCCGCCCCAAACTCGCACAAATGGCCAAGATATTGAAAAAAGGACAGCGAGGTGCAGCCAAGCAATTCATCACGCGGAGCCGTGCCGTGGCCAAGCTCCAGGTGTCGTTGGCTGACTTCCGGCGCCTATGCATCTTCAAAGGCATCTATCCACGCGAGCCAAGAAACAAGAGGAAGGCCAGCAAGGTGGTCGTCAACCCCCAGACCTTCTACTACACCAAGGACATCAAGTACCTCATGCACGAGCCGGTGTTGCAGAAGTTCCGGGAGTACAAGGTGTTCTCGCGGCGGTTGAACCGCGCCATCGCCAAGAACGAGCTCCACGACGCCCAGCTCCTCGAAAAAAAGAAGCCCCGCTACCGCTTGGACCACTTGGTGCGGGAGCGCTACCCCACGTTCTTGGACGCTCTCCGCGACTTGGACGACCCGTTGAACATGTTGTTTCTCTTTGCCAACATGCCTGCCACCAACGCCGTGTCGCATCGTGCCACCGCTCAGGCGCTGAAGTTGGCCAATCAGTGGTTGGCGTACGTGGCCAAGCAGCGCCTCATCTCCAAGGTGTTTGTCTCCATCAAGGGCGTCTACTATGAGGCTCAGGTCAAGGGCCAAGACGTGCGGTGGTTGGTGCCGTTCAAGTTCCCCGCCAACATTCCCTCGGACGTGGATTTCCGCATCATGAGCACCTTCTTGGAGTTCTACTCCACCATGGTGCACTTTGTGCTCTACAAGTTGTACTCGGACGCGGACTTGGTGTACCCTCCCCCCATCGATGCCGACAAGTTGAAAGGAATCGGCGGCTTATCTGCGTACGTGTTGCAGACAAAAGACCAGATGCCGGTGGCGGTGCAACCCGAGGCCCCCTCCGCCTCTGTCGCCGCAAAGCAGTTGTCTGAGGAGGAAATAAACGAGGCCAAGAAGGCCGACCAGGCGGTGGAGGAGGACGCCGCCGCGGAGGCCGAGTCCGTGGACGACGTGGAGTTGGACGCATTCACATCCACCAGCTCCAGAACGCCGGGCGACTTGTTGAGCCAGCCATCCGAGTACTCCGAGCGCTCGTCCATGTTCGAGGGCCTCACCTTCTATGTGGGCCGAGAGGTGCCGCTCGACATCTTGGAGCTCTGCATTTTGGCAGCTGGAGGAAAGCTCGTCAGTGAAATCGCCTTGGACGACTTGAAGCTCTCGGACCCGGCCAAATACAAGACGCTCGACCTTTCGGCCATCACTCACCACATCGTGGACCGGCCCAAGCTCGCCCAGAAGCTCGCCAACCGCACGTACATTCAGCCTCAGTGGGTGTTTGACTCCATCAATAACGGGCTGTTGGTTTCGGTTAATGCATATGCACCAGGAGAGACGTTGCCCCCACACTTGTCGCCATGGGGTGATGCAGGCAGCTACAACCCCACGGCGCCATCGAAGGACGAAGAGACAGACGATGAGGATGACAGCGACAGCAATAGTGATGGCAACGATGGCGACGATGGCAACGAAGAAGCGGACGAAGACGTGGAGCAAAAGGAGTTGGAGATGGAGGCCAAGGGAGTGCAGTTTTCCGAGGCCAAGCCCGCCAAGGTGCGCAAGTCCAGCAAAAAGGCCAAGGAAGACGACGCCGATTTGCGGACCATCGTGATGGGGTCCAAGCAAAAGAGAATGTACAATGAGTTGAAGGAGGAGCAGGATAAGAAGGAGGAGCGCGTGAGGAATTTGACCAAGAAGAGAAAGCAGCTCGACAAGGCCAAGAAGCCCAAGAAGTGAATTATCAGCGGACATGAACGACCGACATAGACGCAATTGCGTGCTCTGAAAGTCGCTACTCTGCACTACCAAGTCCTTCCCCTCTATCAGGCTTTAGCCTCCGAGTGTTGAGGCATCGTGGAGACTCTTTTGATTGCAACCGTTGGACTTGAGAAAAGAGGTACATTGGGGCCGGCCCGCCGCCCGGCCAGTGCTCATGACCAGTCAAGTGTGCCCCGTTTCCACTTCCGCTGCTCGAAAGCAGTGGCTATGCTTCAAGCAGGAGAAACGTGGCCCATGAGTTGCTTTGCATTAGCCATGTACGTGATGATAAACGTTGGCTCGCCAAATGGCATTGACCGGTGAAACTTTGCGAAGAATAGTAGTATTGGATCAAAATTACGTAGAATAAAAGAAGGCCCAATAATGGATTTAACTCATATACTCAAATATTTAAACCTAAAGGAAATGATTAAAATATTACGATATTAATTCACATTATCCTGCTTGTGCATTGGGAGATATACCAACAGGAGAGTACTTTTTCACCGATTCTATTTGCGGATTTTCACCGATTCTATTTGCGGATTTTCCCCGCTTCTTTATAGGGGGATACATCTTCGTTAAGCGTGGTATATAACTATTTCCAGTAGTCTGATATATTAATTTAAAAGAATTTAATAAAGAATTCTGTCAAGAATGGTTCAAAAAAGTTACTATATGTTGAAATGATTTATGAGAAGAGTATCATTCAGATATGGAGAATATAAATTTTTTAGAAGTTGTTAGGCTCCCCATGGGTAGTGTACTACCCATAGACACTGCGATGCACGGCTAGACGTGGTATGACGTCAGACCTCGCCTCCATGCTCGGTCCAGACCCCTAGGGTCCCCTTCTCCCGAAATCTAGACTGATAAGCCCTTATCTCAGTAAGCCTTATCAGTCAGCCACTCGGCACGACTCGCCCGATAAAGTCCTTATCTCCCGATAACGGCCCGAATACGTGGCGCGGTCGCTGCCGGCTTCTATATAACTCGGATGTGTCCCCTTTGTTTCACGCATCATCAACAATATACTTCCTTCTCTTAGTCTTACATCTATAGAACCTGACAGAAGTAGTATTAAACTATAATGAAAGAGCTGATTTATCTGTAGGTGATAAAAAAGGAAAAACTATGTCTTTTAAAATAGGTCAAGCAAGTCCTTTTAATAAGGACACGATAAGAATAAATAAAATTTCTTGCAGTCGCCACTTCTAGTGGCACGTACTAAGGTACTTCATTAGACTCGCCATGGTGAAAAAACCAGACCCCCTCCAGCCATAGTGCCTCCATGCAGGACATATTGGTGTAAATCGGATAACGCCGGTTCAACATTGTACATGGGTGTGTCAGGAGGACCGTAGAGTAAGCACGGAATGATGTCCAGTGGTGATCCGATCTCGAATAAAAGAGCCATGGTATCATGAGATAGTTGTGGACTTCCTCTCCATCGGATACATTTGCACTAGTGGGTCTGGTTCTAGAATTTGCGGCTTCGGCAAGCAAAGATCCCAAAAGCCGTAAACGAATTTACGTTGGGTTCGTGAACTGTTTCTGCTTCGACAATGCATTGCTCGGCCTCATCGTAAAGATTGAGTTCCTGGTACATTCCAGCTGTCCACAACCAAATTTCTTGAGATACAAGAGTATCTCTGCTTTTGGAGCTTGCTTTTGGAACGAGCTTCGTTCCTCCAGCTGCCGAATCACGAGCCCCGCCAGAAGTCTTGATGGAATTCCGGTCAGAGATCAGTTTTCTTGATTCGGGGTGTTCTTTGATTTTCTCGTGATTCGAACGCGCCTTGGGGGACTCGCCGCCGTTAATACCGGCCAATTCATTGGGTCTAGTACTGTGGGACGGTGGGAGCACCTTTTTTCTTGTTATCTTTCTTTGTCGGAAAGTTCAGAAGATGTGCTCACCAGGTAAATCTCTCGGTACAAGTCAAAAAGCTCATTCACCAACTCGAATGCACTATCTGGTCCGTGGTTCTGCCTCATTAATTCTAGCTGGGTCAATTTCAATTGGATCACATCATATTTGACTTCATCCGTGAGACTCTTGCCTGGCTTCTTTTGATTCAACACGAATAATGAGGCAAGGTTTAAAGCATCCGCGATAAATCTCTCCAGACGAACTGCACCATACCCTTTCGAAATCGAAAACTTGGACATACTCACAGTGATACCGCCATCTGAATGGTCAGTACTATGATCGTCCAAAACTTTAGAGCCCGCAATATATACTCCAACCTGGGTTTGTATGATTACTCTTCTGAAGTTTGCAGGCAGCGTGCTTTTCATAATGGTCATTGCCTTCTCTAAACTGGCTGTCTGCAAGAAAGTAAAACGAAAGCTTAACGAAAGCTTTAGGTTCCGGGTAAAATCACTTTGTTCGGCAATAAACAACTCACGACTGAATTTTCCTGCCACACAATAATCTACAAGTGAGGGAACGTCTCCGTCAGTGGCTTGAGTGGAATGTTTACCAAATTGATACCACGTACAGTGCCATTGACTTGAGACCACCCGAGATCAAGATGGGTGAAACGTCGGCATCAACACAACTTTTGCTAACACAGCCTGGTATGTGCGTGGTGCCGCAGCACAGTCTGTACAATTGTTCAAATGGAATGCCAAGAGGCAGTTGGAAACGATCAATATGTTCGGTGTATAGTGTCCTCGAAACCAGCTGTGGTCAAGACACAATAAAGCTTTTATTGTATCACTGCTTAGACTACTCTGCCATTCTTTGAAGAAGTTCGAGTGTAATCATCTGATTAGACACACCACTATGCTTGGTATTATACAGTGGAGTAGCTAGTCACGAATTCCCAGCGACTATGAAAGGTATACTTTAACCAGTAGATTTTCCCAGATTGCAAAATTACAACCTGCTGTTTATCTTCCTTCATCTGTACCGATGTTTGATTTAAAGGCAGTGGAGGGGCTGACCTCGTTTGACGTGTATGATACATTCTTTAGTACGTCTTGTCTGCAGGGAGAGAGTGGTTCATTGATGGTCCATCCAGGAAAGCTGGCCAGGCCGCAACATGGCGTTCGGCACCTTAGTCGTAATGGCCACGATATAGATGCCCGAGACTGCCGAGACTGCCGAGACTGCCGAGACTGCCGAGACTGCCGAGACTGCCGAGACTGCCGTGACTGCCGTGACTGCCGTGACTGCCGAGACTGCCGTGACTGCCGAGACTGCCAGATTGCCGAGACTGCCGAGACTGCCAGATTGCCGAGACTGCCGTGATTGCCGAGACTGCCGTGATTGCCGCGACTGCCAGATTGCCCGTGCTTACGACGCCGTTGCAACGACTGGCTCCCGTGTTTGGCTCTCACCTATACTCCACGTCAAGCATGTCCAAACACCGGCGTTAGTCACCTACCACACCTTATCTCGGCTGCCATGCCTGTGTGCAGGCCCGGCGACCGCGCAACATCGCCTTCGCTACAGTGGCACACCCCCAACACGATGCCCCAGTTGACGCCCATCAAGGCGTTCGCCAATACCCCCGTTACCAAGTATGTGATCGCGTGCGTTGCCATATTAAGCGTGTCGCTCCTGGTGCTCTACCTCAAGCACTACGCGCCGCTCTCGCTCAACCCCCACATCCTTCACTACAAGCAATACTGGCGAATCATCACGGTGCAGCTCTCGGTGGCCAATGAGTCCGACTTGATTCTATGCACTCTCCTCTGGTTCCACTTCAAGACTCTAGAGCGTTTTTTTGGCTCCGCCAAGTACGCGGCGCTCCTCGTGACCTTGTTGGCCTACAACGCCGTGTTGACGCTAATGGTGCTCAGCTTGGGCCAGGGGCTCCTTTTGGCAATGTACGCGATAGTGGCGTCGGCAGCAGGGCCGCTACGAATAGTGTACTTTGACACCATCTTCAACTCCGTGGCGTGCGGGCCCTTGGCCGTGCTTTCGCTGTTGTACATTTGCCACGGCTCCTATGTGCCAGTGCTGTACACGTTCCGCATCTTACTCAAAAAGGCCCGTGCTTCGACTGAAGGCCTGCCACCCGAGAGTGGCCATGCTACAGATGGCTATGAAACCCCGCCCGCCGTTCGCGCCGACGCTGAAAGCGATGTGCACTTGACCTTGACCAACCATTTTCAGGTGCACGCGCTCTACACGCTCCTCGTGTTCAACAACGGCATGAGGTCGTTTCTCCCGTGCCTCGTTGGTGCTGTTGTCGGTCGCTTGTACACGCAAAACCTTCTTGTGGGCTCCACCTTCTGCCTTGAACTCTGCTCCAAGGTCGTCTCGTGGTGCCGCCGCATCCGCCTGCACCCTCTAGCGGCGGGGTACATGCCAATATCCCGTTCGGAGTCTCCCAACCCACCTGCAACTGAAGATGAGGAGCCTGCCATCGACGACTTGACGCAACCTCGTGCCATGAGGTCTGCAAGCCCGCCACGGCCACTTAGACGGCAGTTTTTGGACACCTTTGTACCTTGAGTTGCGCTTCGAGATGCTTGCTTGCGAGATGCTTGCCTACGAGATGCTTGTGCTTCGAGATGCTTGCCGTTACGAAATGCTTATCGACCTGAGTCTCTTGACTTTGCCTCGAATGTGCTATGTTAAGGCTCGTCTGGTTACGAGTCCCAGCTGTACCGTGCTGTTGACTGCGCGGGCCCTTTGAAAGTTTGGTTGCTTGTTTGTTTTTAAGGATCCAGCAGTCTTAGGAAGCAAGCACCTCTCAAACTTCAAAGGTAGGTTCATGACGTATTAATTTGCGTTCATACATACTTTGGTGACCAATGTCAGCAGGTTCGATGTACAACGGACTACTTACATCAGCTATACTGTAGATGCAAGCAACTCCGGCCAGTGGATCGAGTTGGTGCAGTCACGTTCAAGCAAGTGCCCATGAAGAGCTTACCATGACCAAGCTCCAGAACGCCAATCCATCCGTTTACCCAAACCCTCCGGCGCAATTGGGCTTGGAACTAACAGCAGACGGACTGAGTATGCGGAAACCACGTTACAGGGTCTACTCATTGGCCTCGCGCAACTTCTTCCGCCTTTCCACATCCCAGTTATACAAGCGTGCAGTGTTCACTTCCATGGTGGTGATGTTTTGCCTCAAGAAGTCCAAATCCTCCTCAACAATCTCTAACAGCGACTTGTTGTTCAGCAAGCGCAGCTGCAAGAGGTCCACGGCCTCGTCCAACGGATACTCCAACATGACGTCTGCACCGAGCCACAAGGCCACGCTATGCAAGTTTTGCAAGTCGACTTCGGCCTTCGCGTATAGCGTGGAGTCTAGCTCGTAGTTGGCCACGAAATTGGCGTCGCCATTGCTCTTGGAGTCCTTGATATGGCGGATCACGCACAAATTCTTTTCGATGTCGGGGATCTTGATGTTCAAGTCGGCCAACTGCTGCTTCTTGGACATCTCCATGTACTTGTACTGCTGCAAGCGGTCCTGGAACGCAGCTAGCACCGACTCGAACTCCTTGTCGGGATTGTGGATCACGTGCTCGACTTTCTCGATGAACGGAGCCTCGGGAATGCCCCGCGCATTTGTGTTTTTTGGTCTGCGGTTAGTAGGCAGCAGGCGGGCACCACCGGCGGCGGCACGGGACGTACTTGAGGAAATCGGTCATGATGCCAGTGCTGGGCAGAGAGAAAAACCTGAATGCGTGCGCGCGTATGCCGGACGGCTCCCTCGCTGTGTGCAGGTACCCACCTGGAGCCCCGGATCCAAAGCACCCACCAGCCTTCCGACAGTGGCTTTTCTGTATTATAACACCTGGTGCAAGCTCCAGCGCCAGGGCCTGGCGGAGCAAAACATCCTGGCTTTGCCCCCGCGCATGGACAGACAAATCTGGTTTGCAGATAGCTCAGCGACTTGTTCTACGACGTTTGCATTGTCACACCCGACCTGTATTGTGTCACTTTGGTGGTGTATGTTCAATTCTCTTATAAGGTTCCTCAACCATGCAGCCTTCCAATATCACTCATGTCAAAGCGAACAGCATTTGCTACGAATAGCAAATTTCCATTGATAGACCTGAATTCAGTCTCTTCACAAGGCTGCTCGTCTTCATCATTGGTGCTGTTCTCATTGGACCAGCAGGTAGCCTCGGTATCAAATCTCTAATTCAAGAAGAGTTCTCGATGTGATCTTGAAGATGCACTGTTGTAACCATATCCCACCTCGATGTTCATGCCTAGAAATCTCTTGGCTTCTCCTAATTCATGCCCAGAAATCTCTTGGCTTCTCCTAAATCCTTCGTTTCGAAGGCCCTGCTCAACATATCCTTAATTCTAGACACATCCCCAATGTTGTTCCCAAGCACAAGTATATAACATGGAGTGCGGTGAGTACCATGGAGGATTTATTCCTGTGAATGCATGAGTCACTTTTCGAAACCCATTCTTCCAATGGTTTCATTTGACACTTGGTTCCAAACAAGTGGAGCTTGTTTCAAGCCGTATAGAGAATGGTTGAGTTTCAAGATTCCCTATGGACCATTTTCATTCAACGAGACCAAAGAGCTCAGCCTCGGTTGTTGATGCTGCTATGGTCTTTTGTAGCTTTGACGACCATGATATTGGTCCTCCCATGAACATAATTGGATTTCATGTCCTAGACTGTGATTCTGTGTTTTTCTCAGTCAGCATCTACAAACACTTCCACCTCTTTCTCATCAGAATCTTGGCGTCTCTCCGATCCAAGAATACTTGTGCATCTTGGCATTTCTCCGATCCAAGAATACTTGTGCATCTTGGCGTCTCTCCGATCCAAGAATACTTGTGCATCTGAGGCATTAGATGGTTTAAAGCCCCCCTTGGAGTCTGCAATAAGTATCTTACAGTCATATGTGCGGCTCTCTATGTTTCGCTTGGGTTTCTTCAAATACCTAGCCAGGTTCAGAGCTTGACGGGCGATGCATGGTCTCACCGTATTTGCTGCAAACGTGAGTTTCGCCCCAATTGATCTGTATTTCGATTCATGACATTTTTCTTCCCGTTCTTCTTCTGTAAGCACATGAAGATGATCCTTATGCATCCCTGGTGTATAAGTAATCCGCAGCTGCCCTTTCCAGCATATGGTTTTCTGCGTAATACATTGTAGCCTTTATAATCTCTTAAACTAACAGACATTTGAACCGGTACTGCACTTAGATACCTTTGGGAATTACAATATAGAATTTCAGAATATTTAAACCTCAGTGAATAATGAGATGTAATGAGTCAGACTTGTTGCGGTGAGGTAGTGCGTCGAGAAGGAAACCTAGACTAAATGAATGTCCCATAATTAATTAGGTGAGTAAAATGTATCCGACTCAAACTTTATGAAAATAAAAAAGGAAAAGTCAAGATCATGTGTTTTCACCATTTTATACGTATATACCGTCCCTCGGCCGGACTCGTCTAGTTTACGTACCCTGAGTCCGTACCGGTGATATGTCTGCCACGACTTCTCTCCAGTGGTACTAGTGTTTACACCAAGGAATATGTTGACAAGGTCTACATTCCCTCCTTGCTTCCTCTTGAGGAAGAAAATGGTGTGCACAGTTTTGGCGTCATCTTGCTTGGTTATCTTGAAGCTGCATCAAAAGACTCCTATGTACACCAAACTTATCCTCAGATGAAACACCTTGTCGTAAAGGAAGCTTTGTACAACGAACTTCTTTACTATTATGATAAGGAGGGAACGCAAGCGGTAAAACACTGGGAGAGAGAATACCTTTCTTTTGAAACGACACACGAACAGCTCCTCCCACTCATAAAAGCCAGTCTCCTACCAAAGATACGTCAATTAAACCTGGAACGCTTAGAGGGAAGAAAAACACCACATCCGGATGCTCATACAGAATTCTTAAGAATCTTGAAGGATAACAGCTGCCATGAGAATTTCCATACAATCTCAGAACAACAGAGCACAAAGGCTATGTACGCCCACCAGCTTTCAGAGGACGACGCAAACACTCGGAATCGAAAGACTCCGGGAGACAAACTCGCAAGAGACGTGATCAAACTCGCCAGGCAACCTGGAAGATGCTGGAACTGTTTATTGGAGGGGCACGACACGAAAGACTGCGCAATGCTCGGCATCGCGTGGCATATTATGCCAGACTATAAGGAAGCCTTTCAACGGAACCGATCCAGTTTTCAGGAGAAGTTGGTGCGTCAATGGAACAATCCTAACCAATGACGGAAGTCGGGGCTTACAGCTCAAGTAAATCGTCTTACATGTAAGAAAAAACCAAACAAGCTTGAGACTGTAAGAACGACCCCACACTAAACCACAAAAAGGATGCAAAACCGGTACTCAGAATCCACGAGCGTGAATACAAAGCTCCAAGATCAAAACGCGCGTGGAATTTACGTCGGTAATGAGTAGTAAATAATTCTCCCTGCCGGCTGGGCCGAGACTGACGGAGTCTAGGCATTCGAAGGACTCTAACTTGTTCAAAATCCAGTCCAAATTCGAAACCATGATCAAGTTGACTCTTCATACATACACTCCTAGCATATAGATGCGCGGGGTTTCGTCGCATAGAGGCACTGCCCCTTTGAAATCATGAATACAATCCACCTATGAGCGCGCAGGCTAAAAATGACCATCTTCATTGTCAGCGCTCGTTCCTGCGCAAGTCTCGACACGGTCAACTCATGCGTTTTTCTTGTATAAAGTTGCATGCACGGGCTATGAATTTGCGAATCAATTTTCGGGTAAACTCACAATGTAAGATGAAACAAATAAAAGATTTGCAACGTTTATTTTTGGCGTTTCTAGACATCTAATTGAAGACTGGTTTGTGGCGTTTCATATCAGATGATAACAGTCTCAGCTCCTGTGACGTCGGGGTCATCAAGTTTGAGGAAGTTCCAGCTTCAGCATGTTCAACACTATGAGCTTATGCTTGGAGTTTGATTTCTCTCCCATGCAAATCTGTTGTCACATACAAATGGCCACGATTAAGCTTCCCAAAACAAATTATCAGTTACTGGACTATTATGCCAATTACATTGCGTTATTGCGCAAGGATGGTCCCCTTCAAGACATGGATGACTTTTTCAACTCCCTTGTCAAATTGAATCATCTTTCAACACGGGAGTGCCGCTTTAAGTCTACTCACAATACATACTATGACGGCTCTATTCCCCCGAAGATCAAGTATGACCAAGGGTGGTCTCAGATGATTCGTCGGATGCGACGGACAAGTCGGGCTCCCAAGCTAAAGGTACGTTCGGTACGAAGAGCCCGAAAGGCAAACGGGGCTCAGGCAAGAATAATAACAAGGGCAAACGTTTTGGCAAAAATAATAACAGGCAAACGTTTTGGCCAACCTCGTGGTAAGGGCAACAATGACAATAATCAATCGAAAGGCTAACAAAATGGATCATCGAATGGGCGGCGCCAACGTCAAGCTACTCTATCCCAAGCTGAGGATACACCTTCTGTTAATAGTGTCACTTTCCTTTCGCCGTAGCTAAAAATGTCCAGAGAAAAACTGGTGTTTTTGAGAGTACCTGGAAGAGCAAGTTTCAAGACCTTTCTGCATGCAAGGTAGTTTCAGGGCGGCGAAGCTTCTTTATGGGTTTTGCAGGTTGTGCGTTTTCCAAAAGCACACTGGGCGACATGGACTAGTTTGACCGAAACCCCGGTCGAGGACAGTATTGTCCGGTTGGTACGGCTGCAACTGAGAGTTCCCTTGACACTCTACTATACACTAGTGATACGATTTAAAATAAAGGTTAAGGACAATTTATAGAGGGCATAAGGACGTAAGCGTAAAACCAGGAGCAGGTAAAAGTTTTAAAAGAGGAAAGTGTAAATTATTCAAGTTAAGAGATGATTAAAAAAATAATATAAGTAAGTAGATAATTAGTAAAGTAATTTCCAATATATCCATTGTCTTTATGGCTACTAATCTTCTCAATATACTGATTTCGTAGCCAGTTCTTTATCAGACATTAACATTTTAGATGATCAACATTTAGCATATCTTTTGGTACACCTTATATATTATTTCTACATCAGCATCTTTGTTCAGGTATTCAGCATACATTTCAGGGTCAGCCATTATGGTATTATTACATTTTACGATTCTCCAAAGTGTCATCTGAAGAACCTAAGTTTGTATTCTAGATTTTCAAATTCTTCCAAATTCTTTGTTTTGCAACTCTCAACAAGATTCACTTACTGAAGTCTTCCGGTTCGGCTTCTCGGATGCCCTACGTCCTGAAGTTTATCATGGTATGTATTGAACCTAGAATAGGCTTGCAACGTCTGCAAGTACCATGCAGGTCGCCCGTCCAGCATACCAGAACCCAAGCATCCCGTTCAGAAATCGTATCCTAGCAACTTCCGGTGCCGTGCACACACTGTAACACAGCAGTCGCGTGCACTTACCGCATGGCACCTATCGTAGTTTTCCATGAGGCAACTGAGATACAAGTGTCGAAAATAATATGAATCCGCAAGCCTTGAGTCGGTTTTTACGAGCTCATCTAAAAAATCCTTGAATTCTGCAATGTCGGTCGCCATCTTTTTTCTCTTCCGATGATTACCCTCGAAATTGGGGCAGCAGTTCCTCTCTTTAATAAAGGAAACGGGCCTTCACTAACCGCAGCCCGTCGTAGGGTTGCGCCGTCGTCGTCCAACTTAATATTCGAGATTCTAGGTGAAATGAAGGATGGTAGCTCCAGGCCCTCGTGAACTACCTTTTTCCCATGGCTCGGATACAAAGAACCACGAGTATTGCAGCTATCCAATTAGCTGGGTGGGAAAGACGCCAGTTGGGTTTTGTGTCTTGCTCTTTTGTTCTCAATAACGTCAAGTACTTGGAGAAGAGGTATTGTTGATGATCCCTAAAACAACGGGTTTCATCTAGACCTGTATAGGTGTTGGATAAGGCGGCTGGGCCGATTGGACCACCTTTGGGCGGTGTGGGGGACCAGTCACGTCGTCCGTATCCCCATTACCGCTCAAAAGGCCCCGATCAGGTTGGTTTCAGGCGAAAAGGGATCTGCCTCCGAGAAACCACGACCTTGTATTCGAGAACCACGGCGTTGCCCGAAGGTGCAATTGGTGCCACCCCGTCTAAGTCGGGAGCTAGGCGGTAGGAATTGGCCACGCCCCTCTCCATGTGCGTTCCGACAAGTTCACTTTGACCCACGTTGCAGCCACATGTGTATGCATCGTGACAATAAGTTCTGGCAAAAAATTTGACAATAATAAGTTCCGATAAGCACTTTACATCCGAATGACGTGTCATGTTGCAAAACATTGCCAATATCTCATTAATTACTTGTGCTTATTCCGGGGATTTCACGTGGGTTGCACCGTTTGGGAAGATCCGCATACATTTCCTAATAATAACACTTATCACTAATAAGCTTGAATGCTGAATCAGGCATTTATTGGCCTCTTGATGTTTCCGAAACTTCCCAATTTGGAAATGATTGCCTACACACCTAATACACGTTTACAACACTTTACCCCAAATATAACTATTTATATCTATAGCCGGAGAGGAAGAACTTCCCTTTTCTCTCTAGTGTTTGGCTCCCTTTCCAGTGCAAAATGCCCACCCAATAGCTTAACGTTCCTCCTTCGCTTACAGTGGTGCCAAGGGTTGCAGGAGCTTCTGCAGACTGCTAGCTGGGTTATGAGAGTCACATCGCTCATGGCCGGACCAAGGTCTGTCGAGGTGGGCATAAAATTAATGTATCATTTATTATAAGTAATTTATCTATCATTTATTATAAGTTTATTAATTTAATATTAATCCATAATTATGATCTGTTATTGTTATACCAGGTCCAGATGGAATTACTGATCAACATAATAATATTAATGATATAATAGGACTTATAAATAAAATTAATTTATCAGCATGTGTAGGTATTATTATTTCTTTTAATAATAATTTAGCAGCATCGGCTATGGCCATTAAAATACCATAATACAAATCTTTTCCTTTAATCTTACATATATAATCCGCAATCTAAAGAACCTAAATCAGTATTACAGATATTTTTAAATTCTGAGTAATTTATAGAAGATTCTCTAACACTATCAGTATCACCATAATTTAGTAGGTTCTTCTCTTAAACCTAGCCAACAATCAAAAGTATAACATAAAAACTAAATTAATAAAAAATAAATATAAATATAGAATTTTTATGAGTAATAAGAAATAAATAAAATAAATATAAATATAGAATTTTTATGAGTAATAAAGAAATAAATAAAATAAAAAAAGAAATAGAACCCTATTTTATAAATAAATATCTATATAAAATTAAATTTTCGTGTCCGTGCGAGTGTCGGTGAGCGTTGAGTTCCGAAACGAGAGTTCCGGACAGTTGCATTTTCGATCGCAAGGTGGACGAGACGTCTTCGTGGCCGTTCTGTGTATGTTGTCAATCTCTTGGGTGAAACCTTGTGCAACGAGCCTTGCTTTGATGGATCCGTTTCCCTTCTTCTCTGCTTCGTCTTCTGTGTACACCCAGCAAACTCCAATCGGTTTAGTTCCTGGTGGTATATCTCGTTTCGCGATTGAATCGAACACATCCATTGTTCTTAACATCGTATATATCATTTATTATAAGTTTATTAATTTATATATATAGATTATAGTTAAAATCTGAATGGGGCCGCCTTTAGCTCCCCCCGGCTTCTAGGTAAGAATTTTGAATATCTTCAATGCCCGCCCACCTTGTATAACATGTGTTAAAGACATGCACTTTACCATTAAGTGATACTCTTATGATTAAAATATTCAGGCCATTTAGGAATTGAACCTATGGCTCAGTTGTGTACCTGCGAACCACCACTAATCGATTAACCTTATATATGAATATTAAATCTTCATATTATCTTAATTAAGATATGTGGATATATATGAATATTGAATCTTCATATTATCTTAATTAAGATATGTGGATATATATGAATATATATATGACTAAATTAGTCAAGAAAAATAACTTATAAAAAGTAAGAAAACTTAAAACTGCGTACGATAATAAGAAAGCGATCATTAGAGCGAATCATCCACATGCCTCAGCTAAAGCGAATCCTAAAATTGCCTGAGGGAATAACGTAGAACGTAATGAAGGGTTACGCGATGTACCGTTAATGAACGCTACGAAAAAGCAAGCGATTGCTATGGAACTCCCTCCTAAAGCTAATGTAGATATACCTGCTCCGATGTACTTTGCTGCTATTACTAATTGCATAATAATAATTAAATCACACCTTTGATAAATATACTTCTACTATGAACTGAATAAATATCTTTAACCTCAAGATAAAAAAATTCAATAATAGTCCCCCCTGCAGAGCCTCGTCACCTGCTTCTGACTCGCACCAAGTCGGACCTAACTGCATGGGAACTGGCCGGGCTGCATTTCCAATGAGTACAATATGATTAAAGAAACTGGTTTCCTTCACTGGGGACTAAAGTACTTGATAGAATTTCCTTTATTATGTACAACCAATGAAATTACCGTGAGCCCTATTCGCATTACCATCACTGGAAGAAGCGAATCGCCTTGTATATCTCTCAAATTCAACCCGTAGCTCATCATCCTTGGTTCAGGTTAGCTCCTTTTATCTTACACTAAATATACATTACAATTTGCAAGGTCTCGCTGATATTTCACTGACCTGATTGATTACGCCGGAAACTCTCTAAAAAGGCTCAAATATCTCCATCAATCTCCATCAAGAAATGCTTGAAATAGAACCCACAACATCTAAAGTTCATCGGAATTTTCTTTCCATTTATTGTATTTAGTTACTATCAGGTGGTTTAGAGCTCTGCTCCCAGGGCAGCGCAGTCTCAAGCCGTGCTCGTAGTTGAGCATTCTAGCGAGCCGGGGACTTCGTACTTGGGCATTTGTGGAGGTCTCTTTATAAAGACCGTTGGGCATGTCACAGGAACCCACACATCAAGAGATGCTTGTGGCGTTATACACTTGGGTCCTTGGTTCCTGGCGACGAATAGATTACACCAAAGTGTCCTGCATACATCCCATCGTTTGACCGTGCGGCAAGCGCTTTGGAAAACGACGGAGGCTTTGGTGATGTTTCTGGTGCGACCAGTCCATCTCTTGGGGAAAGGCAATAAGATCAGACGCGATTTCTACCCGGAACCAAGGCTTGAGGGACCCGAGCTGCACTCTTTGCGTGCCAAACTGTCCGCGTGCCTGTCCGCGTGCCAAACTGTCCGCGTGCCGAACTGTCCTGCTGGAAAGCCGCTGAAGTCACGTGCCCGGTGGTTCAACCACATCGCCCCACACATCCGGGGCTGCAGCAAATAGCCCATTTGCGTTAGCTGGGCTCGCTTGGACCTTCTGCTAGTTTTCTGGCATTGTGTTCCATCTTTGGCCATGCTCCTGTGTGCGTGCTTGCTTGGAAAAGGAACCAGCATGGACGTCCACCTAATGGAGCGGTGCCCTCTGCTTACAAATCACTGACCTCAGAATATGTAAAGCGGTGGATCCTGACATTAAATGGTCCTGCTGGTTCATAGACTCTGGTGGTGTGCCCACTGACCGTCACGAGGCAAAGTTAGTACCGTATTGACACTGGTGGGCACTGATAATGACTCAAGAAGCGTTTCTCATTTCTTTGGTGTTCCTTTTATCACCATTCTTTTAGGAGACGATTGAATCCACTTGACTGCCTCTCGTAATTCGTTTTCCACCAGTCGCTAATAACACCCGTAAGCTCTTTGTTCATCTCTTGGCGCTATGGCATCGGGCTCCTCTTTGCTGATGCGATTAGTGGTTAGTCGGTGTGTGCCTGGCCATGGGCCTCTGAGCCATCTTCATCATGACTTAGTCGTCTGGTCATCATAACCATCTGGTCACCTTGTTCTCATCTCAGTCACCCTAGTCACCCTGTTCTCATCTCAGTCACCCTAGTCATCTTCTCTCATATTCATCTTATCTCCTCGTACGATTCTTCAAACCATCTGCATGCTTCTCATAGCATCTTTTGCAAAGTCCCCCAGGGGCTCACTTCAAATAAATCAGCTGCGGGGCGAGGTCAAACCCACTACACGCAGACTCTCGTCTGCTGCCAGAGCCTAGCCCACATGCGAATCCGCTCACACTCCGATGCGGTAGATGTTCTGCCTCTGGTGGCGGAACCGTATCACCTCGTGCCGCTCCATGATGTGCAAGGCCTTATCCAACGCCTCCGGGCTGGTCTTGCCCGACTCCACCAACTCCCGCCGGAGCGTCTTGTACGCCGTGGACCAGCCAATGGGCAAGCGGCGCCTCAACTCGTGCTCCACCACCTTGATTTCCTCGGCAAACTTGCCTGACGCCATCAAGCTGCCGCTCTGGATGCCCTGGTCCACCGCATTCATGGTCGACGCCGTGAAAAGACGGATGGCCTCGTCCACATGGTCCGCCGTGGCCACCGGCAGCAACGCCAACTTGGCCAAGGATTCAGAGATTCGGATGATGGCCTCCAACTGCCGCACGGTGATGGGGATAGACGAGCGCTCATTCATGTCAGCCTCGTTGACCTGCAACCGACGTCGGATGGCCACAAAGTGCGATGAGAGTTTCTCCAGCGCCTCCGCGGTCAAGCGTGGTGCACACCGCGCCTTAGCGTACTGGATGTACCGCTTCATGACATCAATGGGGATCTCGCCCTCGGCGGCCTCGGACTGGTTGGCGCCGGTGCCCGTGTGGATGTTCATCACGTGCTGCGCGATGGACCGGTCCCTGGACTCGTTGTGGTCGTCCTTGACGATGAATATCATGTCGAAGCGCGAAAGAATGGTGGTCTGGAAGTCGATATTCTCACCGGGGCTCTTCAAGTCATCGTAACGGCCGAAGATCGGGTTGGCGGCCGCGAGCACCGACGTCCGCGAGTTCAAAACCGTGGTGATGCCGGCCTTGGCGATGGAGATGGTCTGCTGCTCCATGGCTTCGTGGATGGCCACACGGTCCTCGTCCCGCATCTTGTCGAACTCGTCGATACACACCACGCCGCCGTCGGCCAATACCATGGCTCCTCCTTCCAAGTAAAAGTCTCTGGTCTGGGGGTCCCGCTGCACCGAGGCCGTCAACCCGGCAGCAGACGAGCCCTTTCCCGACGTGTATACCGAGATGGGCGAGATCTTCTCCACAAACTTCAACAACTGCGACTTGGCGGTGCCGGGGTCTCCCAAGAGAAGCACGTTGATGTCTCCACGGAGCCGCATGCCGTCGGGCAAGATCTTCTTGGACCCGCCCATGAGGAGGCACGTGATGGCCTTTTTGATATCGTCGTTGCCGTAGATGGAAGGCGCTATTGAGCGCGCGAACACATCGTAGAGATCGGGCATGCGGGACAAGCGCAAGAACTCCTCCTCCTCCTCCTCGGAGAACGTCAAGCCTTGCGCGGCAGTATCAACATCGGTCTGGATGCCCAACACCTTGAGGTACGGGTTCCGGATGGCCACGGTGTTGACGTTGGCCGCCGCCCGCTGTTTCAGCTGGTAGATGGAGTAGGTCCCCACTAGCGTCACGCGGGTGCCCGGCACCACCTGATTGGTCAAGTACCGGTCCACGTGGACAAGGATATGACGCGGCATCTCACCCACGGGCACGGCGTCCGGAGCTTCCTGCAACTTCAACATCTGCTGGTCGATGAACGACGACTTGTCGTGCACCACCACGTACGGATCGGGCGGGCACTTCTGCTGCGAGTGCTGCTCGTCGTAGTTGTGGTTGGCCAAGCACTTCTGCGGCAAGTTGAGCGGGCCGAAGCCCGACGCCACCTTGATCTTCATCGTGTGCTTGCAGTTTCTGCACAACAACAGCACCTGCGTGGCGCGTGACGACAACACCAGGCTCAGAATGATGATGCCTGCAACACGCACGATCTTGGAGATGTGGTCGGAGTCCAAATCACGGATGGAGATGGGCCGCGACTTGGAGTACAAAATGAGCTGGCACCCCGGAAAGTCTCGTGGCACATCTTCGTTGGACAAGTAGGCGATTCGTTTGGCCATGTCGGAAATGGCCTTCTCGAAGAGGGGCACCATTTCGGCCGGCAGGTCGGCCAACTTCTTGTGCAACTCCTCGTTGAAGCCGATCAAATGCTCGGAATTGACTCGGAGGTAGTAGTTTTTGATGAGGAGGTTTTCCCGGAGCTGGTCTCTGTAGATGAACACGTTGTTGAGGCGGAACTCGAGAATGAACGTGCGGAACGCCTTGGTGATTTCGTTGAAGGAGCTGTCTTCGGGCTCTTCGCCGGGGAGCACTTGGGCACTGTATACCTCTGGTTTCTCGTACGACATGGTGGAGGAAGGAAGAGTCAGGAGGGAGGAAGAGTCAGGAGCGTTGAAGGAGGTCGGACGAAAAGAGTTAATTGATGAGACGCGTCGCGCGCATGCAGGCTCCGGCACCTAGGCCCGGACCCCAGGCCACGCGCGCCCGCCAGACAGAGTCCCGAATCTAAATCCCCAAATCCCCCTTCCTGAATCTCCATATTCATCCCCAAATCCCGAGATCAGAAGCTTTCATCCGGTGCCACTCATGAATGCTGCTCCAAGTTTCCATTGGCTCGGCTCCGGGGCCTTCCAATCATTTAGCTCCTCATCAGCCTCAGCTCATTGAATCGGCTCTGGCATAGCCTCCTGGAATAATTCGAGTCCGCCCGGATGTGCTTATAGTCGGCCCTGTGATCAATTCTAGAGCTCTTTTGGGATCCGCTTTAGGGCCAGCTCTGGGGCTGGCTCATTGAAACTTCGTTACGACTTCAAACAACTTGCTTCCCACCGGCAAGTGGCTTTTTATGCTCCTGATTGCTGCTGCGTTGGGCAGTACGGCACCGTGGAGGATCTTATACTTCCAGGAAACCGATTGCAATTCCATGGGTACGGCCCGCCCAATCACACGCCACTTACGTGGGCTGTCCGGTGGCCGACTTTGAAATGACTGCCCGAGTCATACCTTGATATTGGAGCTTGGCGCCGGCCCTCACTTGTGCGCCAGAGAAAATGGGCCCTCGGCCGGGACGATGGTACCGGAGAGTTCCGGGATTGACAACTACTTCCGCTGTCCTAACCTTATCGACCCAAATCTCTCTCCGAGGTCTCTGGAACATAAGAGACGAATACCTAAGCGGAACCAAAACGACTATGAGGATGTCATTTCCTACAAACTTTGCAAGCAGAGTCTCGAAGCCACCAGTGGGACGGCTGGAGGATGTGCTTGAAGCGGCGGCCGGGACGCTCTTATAGCCACGAGTCATTAAGTGGAACTCCCCGTGATTCCAGAACCCTCTCCCGGGCCAGTTTATCAAGTTTACTGAACCGGCATTCCTTCTTTGCACTATTCCAACTTGAGGATACTCAATCTGCTAATCAGCTGACTGCAAAAGGGGTGAAAGGGAAGGGACAAAAGGGAAAGGGACAGAAGTGACTACAAAGGACAGCAAAGAACTGAAAATGCGCCTGCAGTCTTTTCCAGCTCGCCCATTAGTCGCATAAGAAAGCCAGCTCGTCTGATCTGACGCAGTACAGGACTGTTTCACCTCTCGCTTAGGGTCAGTTACACCACCAAGTCAGGGGTTTCAATATGGCCCTCATTGATGATTGGTTCAAAGAGCAACGCCGCCCATGGCGATATTGTTCTACCCAGTTACTGGCTCCGTTTTCCAATTTGCATTATGATTTGACTCGGGGATATCTCATCCGACTTGCCCCAAATTCCAACCGATTAGAAACCTGGGAGATGCGTCGAAGGGGCTGGAATGGTAAGCGAAGCATTTTTAGGAATGGTGCTTGGATTATAGCGGGGCCGAGGCGGCATTTGGACGAAACCGGGCTACCAACCCTCTCCTTTTGACGTCACCTTGCACTCTTGTCAATACGGTGGCGCTCTTGTCGACACACCCAGCACGAATGGACTTGAGTCTCCGCTCACAGCGTTACTCTCTGGCCCTACTCCCCCAGGTTCCCTTGTGCTCGGTCGTTGGTCCCATCTGGTTCCGGACATGAACATGAGCAAGAGACGACAGACACAGAATTTTGGTTAACAAGTGGCCAAGAGTACTAAGCGGTCAAGACTATACGGGAGTAGGTCACAAAATGTTCAAACTGATCAAGACGGCTCAAGGAATGGCCGTTAGTGTTCGAACTGGGCCTTTTGAAGATGGCCTGGATGGTTCAGACCTTGATGTGGAGGTTCGGAATTTGGACAGAATCCAGAATTTGGCCCTAGCCCCAAAACAAGAGGAAAAAGCCACAGAAACTACCCGAGTCCAGCCATTTACCAAGGCCGTTTCTACTATCGGCACCCATTCATATCTCATTATTCAGTTGAACTCCTTGACTGTGATAGAGTATGCAGGGATCCTACTTTTTCACGGACCAGAAAACACCCATTATTAGTGAGTCACAGCCATCAGGATTCCTGATACATCATCGATTGTGGATTTTTTATTGCTAAAGACTTCTGACACTTGAGCTTGGCGAATCCCTAACCTTGAACAATTTCTTTTGCAGGTGGATATCCCTCTCCAGGAGGAGGCTCTCTTCAGGAGGAAGCTCTTTACCATTTTAGGCGCCAGCCCGACTGGCCAAAGATCAGTCTGCTTTAGGCCGGAGTTGCCACGACTACTCCACCTCTTCCTTGTAGATGGTGATCTTCTTGCACTTTTCTCCGTGCGGGCGGTCGGAAACGGGAAACGTTACAGCAGGGAGGATGGTGGACACATTATTGGGGTCATTGGTATCCATGCAAGCCCAGAACTGCGCGTTCGTCAACACATTGCCGTCAAACTCGAGCTGTAACGGCACCACTGCCAGCCCAACGCCAAGGTAGAAAGAAGACAGACCCACGTGCTCGGCGGTGCCGGAAACGTTTCTAAAGGCGTATCCGTCTTCAAGCTGATATGCCGGGCCCGCACCACGGCCCACAAAGAAGAACGAGATCCCGGCGGTCTCATGGTACAGCTGGAGGGAGCCTCTGACGAGATTGTCTTCACTGATGGCTTTAAAAGTGACGAGCTTGGCGAGGGTGGGCACAACGAGGCTGAGGAGAGTGACCTTCATGATTGCCGTTGGAAACGCCCGGAAACGGCCTTTCTTATACCCCGTGGCTTGCCTTATTCATCCTTGCTGATGAAGCTTTTCGCCAATTCCACTGCACTGCGCCGTCAAGCTGACAAGAAACGCTCTGTGCTGAAATCTCCCGTGCATACAAGAAAGGAGAAACTGATTCCACCACCGTGTGCCGGAGGCTACAGTTTGGCAATGCCTTGCTTTCTGATGCCCGATAGTCCGTGACCATGAACCTTCATGACTGGGATCAGCACACCAATGGAACTGGACTGGATGCTTTGAAAGAAAGTGCCATTGGGAGTCCCTGGCATTCATGAATCCAGCACACGATTATACTAGAACTGATGACACATGCATGAGTGAAATTGCTGAAAGGCGTGTGGCGCCCAGTCCAACGAATGGAAAATCGCGCATAAAGACAGTTTCGGGGAGCACGAGTCGGGAAGCTCTTCGTTCCGACACCAATGAACTTCAGGTAAAGGTGTTGGATGTTTCACACCGCCTCAGGGATGACGAAATGGACTGCAGTGATGGCCCACTAGAAGTCCCAGCCCAAATAATCCGTGAGTTGCCAAGTTGCTCGCCAAAAGCAGTCGGAGGTGTTGTTTCGCCCCACTGCCCACGGCCATGCGCCTGTATGGGGCCCCAGGCACGCTCGTAAGTTTGCACTCGCGTAATCTTGCATAAATTGTTTCACGGATCGTTTCTTCTCTGGTTTCCACGTGTATGCAAGTATTGGTATTATTCCTTTCCCTTCATTTCCCCCACTTTTTCTCTCCCACCTTTTCTCTCCCTTTCCTTTCCTCCCCCTTCTCTCCCCTTTCTTTTCCCTGTGTCTCAAGATGTGCATGCACAGCTCGATCAACATATCATCAGCTGATTGATGGTTACTGAATGACCTTTGCTAGGCTATCAGCCATGGCCCGTAATTTTGAGACCAAATTCCCCGAGCTCGCTTATGTGACGCATTACCCACTTTTGACTTGCTGTCACTTGTTACCACGGGACTGATCACAAGGGTCCGGCAGAATCTGAAAATAGGCACGAGAGGTGCGGCCGAATTGCAGGTCATATTACACCTTCCAAAGCACTGGTCGCCCCTTCAGGCGTGATAGTGCAAAATCGAGCGTGCTGACCGTCTGCTCCTTAGAGACGTGTCAATGGTTTTTCATTCTGCATTCATTCTCTCTTTTGCACTCTAACAAATTTTGAAGTCACCCGTTTGTCTGTCCTTTTCTCCAGTCTCATCGGAAGTACGCTTACGCGTTCACAATGATTTCAAGTTCGTGTCCTTGTCTTCTTCCTCTAAGCAAGGGTGTTGCGTGAGTGAATTCTCCTCACATCCCGTTGTATAAAATGGATCTCGCCTCAGGATCATTGGGTGAGGAACTGGTCATGTATTAGCCCTATGAGTTCCTTGGTTGGACGTTGACGCAATACGCTGAAACAAACCAACTGATTCTGGAGCAAACAAGTGACTTTCTCAAGCTCTTAAATGTGGGATCTTTCGAGGGCAGAACTGAAAAGTATTAAAGAATCAGCTGTAGGAGTCGCTGCAATGAGTTATTCTCTTTCGCTATTCAGGTTGAAGAGTCCAATGAGGTTCTTAAAACCAAGATTATGGTCATTGTATCATTGGTCCACCAAAGTTGACTAGTATTTGTCAAAGTTTAGGAAATGTTTTCGGTGCAAGCCGGAGTCAAATGTTAAGAGATTCCACATCGTTTAGCCGAGTAGTAAATGCAGAGTGTGACCACTTGGTAGAAAGTATCCTTGACGGGGCTGAGATGACAAAACATAAGCGGCTGGAGCGGTGATTCCTTTGAACGTGAAAGCTCTATAATACCTGCATTGTACACCCCCATTTTAATCATTTTTTAGAAAGACAGAGTTCCAACATATAAGCTTCAAAGGGTGGACTGATTTGATGATTAGCGTTTTCGGAGCTCCTTACATCACAATTTGAGATCTCGACCTTTTTGGATTCGGCTAATGCTAAGGAGTCTGGCGTTTTCTCAAAGTGAGTAGTGAGCAAGCCTTAGGATTCTATGCTCTTCAAACTCATGAGTCGTTGGATCTCATACACATAACAAAGGATAATCTTGGCTCAGGGTGGGAGGTCTTGATTAGTTCGTACAGCTCTACCGCCCAAGTCGATTGGTAGCCACTTTGAACCATCTATGCTGGATTCATGAATCCCTCTGAGTGGGTTCCTTTGGTCAGAACATGTAACATGAGAGAACATTGGTGACCTCAACGACACAAAGCACGATTCCCATCACAACCATACTAAACGATCCCAGCATTTGCTTAAGTTTTTATTGAAGCACTTTCCATTTACTTTCAGTGTTCTCCCCAAAGACTGACGAATAAAATTGCTCAGCACGAAAGAACCACTCCTGAGGAGAAAAGTAGTTATAATAAGCCTCAAATCATCGAAAAGGAAGTAAGCTATGGTCACTCTGAACTTTGTGGAGGCGCAACATCCATCGTCCTGAGATTGAAAATTGCAATTCTAGAATGAGACGTGTCATATCAAGCTCTTCCACACTTTAAGCTGGTGTTCCTGAGTCCTTCCTTCTCAGCCCAATGTTGAACTTTGAGAGGTTTTCCTGCTGCGGTCTTCCTGAGCAGATATCGCTGATTTCTTTCTTTTGATTTCTTTCTTTTGAATTTGTCTTTTGGAGCCGAACTTCTTGATCTGGTCTTGTTCAACTCACTTTTCCGCTGATGTGGCTGGAAGTCTTTCAAAAGACTGTTGCTCTCCTCGTGTCCTTGTGAAACCTCTACGCAGAACCGCCAGGATGATCTTGGCCGTAGCCGTGTACCCATGACGACCTTTATTTGTTGCGGGAGGCTCCCCTTTTATATTTTTCAGGATGCGGCTTTTTGTGGCATTGTGTAAGGCTGCTTTGCTGCTAGCCCTTGTTGCGGCGACTAGTCAAACTGCAACCAGGTGCATTTGATGCAGCCCGAAGCCACTATACAGGCAGGGGTTTTGCGAAGGTGACGGGCAAGTTTCAGGAATGCAAGCGCAGTTGACAACAGGCTCTTAATAGGGCCAAAATGTGGGGGCAAAACAGTATACAGGACGGTGGCAAATTTCCAAGGGGCGGCCAACTATATATAGGGGGTCCCGCCCTAGGGTTGAAAGATGAACGACAAGTGCAGATTCATCCTACTAGCGATACAAGAGAAAGACACAAGGCCGTTTATATGAATATGTGTCCATTATGCATGGATCAGGTCGATTTTTAGGAAAACAACAATATGAAGGGACAAAAGTCTCCAAAAAAAAACAAGGCTATTTAGAAGGTGTCTTCACTAGAGGATAGTCTATTTTAGACGACACCAGTCCATTTTTGACATTAGCTAAATGCCATAAGTGGTGAAACATTTTTATTGTGGAAAAAACAAAGGCAATTTTTGCGGCTGCAAATTTCACCGGTCTTGGAAACTAGTGCTCTCCAAATTATGTGCAGGTTGGTGAGGCATCTAAAGGGGCATGTTGACATACGCCTCATTGCCACGTGCAGAAGTGGCCTCTAGCTTCCGAAGTTATGGCCCGTGCAGCTACCGATGATTGGTTATGGGGATCATCTCCCACTTAAATAAGCAGGAGCTTCACGTTTTTTAGTGGAGGACCTAGTCTATCCATGATAAACCTATTCAGGTTTGTGCCCATCCAGAGCTTCTGGAAACGCAACTGATTCGGAAAGTTTTACCCTGCAAATCCACCCCGATCAGAGTTCATTGACAATATCTTTGGAACACTCTGCCAGGTTTTTTGGTCGCCCCAGAGCCGTTTCGGGTGAGATGCACGGCTGGCTCTGACGTCCCAAGCCCGACTATTCATTTTGGAGTCTTTTTCAAATACACTGCTAGAGTCATCAGGGTTTCGGTGGCTGCTAGAGCAAAGGACTCACCAGTCACTCAAGCAACTTCATCTGATACTCGATGACCAGGGTGTACCTGCCCTCCATATTATGGCTCTCGCTCACTTGCTTGAGCAGGGGCAGGCTAGGCCGTTCTCCAACTACTCAAGGGTTTGTCGTTTTAAATAAGTGCCCAATTACGGGCTTAAACTCAGCGCCCAAGCGCCATTGACAGACTATCCGTCGTCGATGTCGAGGTTTGCTTGGCCCGCCATTGTCCGCGCAAATACATCCTCATCTGAACACGGGTCCGTGCTCAGGTACAACTTGAGAATTGTATTGCTATTTGTCAGAGATACCCGCATGTATTGGCGGTCTTATTTGGACCGTTTCAAATTGATGGAAGCGCTCGAGTGATGGTCGTAAGCGGACACGCGACATCCCTCCAGACGCAGGTTGCTGACTGGAGTCTTTGTCCTGCCCCGAAGTATACGCCGGTTCTGTAAGGCATACATTTCTGTATCACTTGATCGGTAGTCCAATGAGGGATGTCGCTTTGCGTCCACATAAACCTGCCTTGGGGCAACTTCGCGGGTCGTGCGGTGCCCAACGGGATAAACTTCAACCAAGCATTCGTATTGGACATTGGACCTTCATAGTGGCGGCTGAATTTACTCGTAGCACCTCCTAAGTACACCATGGATTTATCTCCTGCACAGGTCCACCTTACTTGGATAAGTTCACTTCTATGGTTGTACCGTCAGCAATGGTTATGTGCTCAGGAAAATTAGTCGCAGAAAGATGATATTTATCTTTTGGTCCAACGTGAAATGCTCTTCGTATCTGCGTTGTTCTTACACAGTTTGTTTCTTTTAACTGGTGAGTTTGTTTCATTCCAAAGCTGGTTTCGTTTGAATTGGTTGTCGACTCGAACCAATTTTGGCTGGCCTGATATGTAGTAATTTTTGGTTAGAGATCTCGGTATTTGTGCACATGGTATTTGGGAGATTCCACGTATTCAGATATCACGTACTGATGGTACTCCTCATAGAATTGTTCTGGGTGTACTTGATCTTCCCGATCTGTTTGTTCTTGATCATTTTTCCCGATTATCTAGATAAGCTGTTGATGCCAGAACATCCAGATGTGGTTCTTGTTTCGCAGACTTCTCATCTCTTTGGGAACTTTGTTTTTGTTCTCTTGAAGGTCTTGCTCATTGTCCACTTCATACCCTGTATTCGGAAGATTGTCGCACTCAGCAACAGACTTGGCAAATAGGTGGCGTCTAACTTTTGTGGACTCCCTCTGGTTAGCACCGCCCTCGAAGTTACTATCCACAAAGGGTTCATTTCTCGGGTGGTATTCTTCGCTTACTCTATGGTGCTTGAATACCGTATGGTGCACTTTTTTGTCTTGTAGAGGCCCTTCTCTTAATAATGCTGTCACTTGTCCCGTTATGTCATTTTCCCTTCCCTTTTGCTCAAGGGTGATAGTAAAAATGCAGTGTCTCATTAGTCTTTGCTTCCTAGCGTTCCGGAATAGCTTCCCAGAAAGGATATAAACCCACTTATATCCCGCCTTACTAACCTTTCGGTTAAAGGTAGCCCCTCTATGTCATTAAAAAGTGGGCTGTCTTCCAATATCTTGCCAAAAACCACCTGGTCTGGCACGAATTGCAGAAGCGATAGGGAGCCCACTGCATTTAGTCTGGTCAGAACGGGATATGACAGGGTATCCTTAATGGTAATAGAAAGAGTGGTCCAACGGGAGTAAAAAAAAAGACATGGCCGCTGTAGGAAGTTGGAAAGGTTAATGTCCGAAGGATAACACAACTGATATGACCGTGGGGCTGTATGATGGGAATATGGCCCGTGTTAGTTGAGCAAACACAGAGAATCCTGAATTCGTATGGTTGCGGAAATATTTTCGGATGCTGTAAAAAATGCCTCCAAGTACATGGCGGAAACGGCCAGTATTTATAGCGAGACTCGTGCAACGCGGTTCTGTCTGTGCCCCTTTGCGGATGTTGCATTGACATGCATAAACGGTTACATGGCTGTGCGTGACGAGAGAGCCAGGTATGATCCCTACGGTGATAACACCATAAAAGAAGACAGCTGCAGCCATATGCTTGCCTAAACTGTAACCGTTTTATTTCTATACGTCATACCTACCTGAACACCTGTGCTTGTCCTATTCGGGAAATTATGTATGAACACCTATGCAATACGGGATCGTACATGAGACCAGTGTTTGTCATCTCATACATAAATTCTTGCTTGGTATAATGCGGGTTTTCTGTGGGTTTAATGCTTTATCAGCAGCGGAGCTTTACTTTGCTAGCACATCACCACGAACTAAGTCAAGCCTCTGAATTCCTGATGAGGAATAATGCGCAGGTTTATGTGCAGTATCATGTTCATGCGAAGTGCACATAAGAGCGTGACTGATGCAGAATGTAATCAAGCCATCTTGCATGCAGGGTATAGTCGTACAAAGTTGGAGCCTTTGCTTACATGTAGGCGGGCTTTAAAATGGCAAAGTCCACTTGTTTCTTCAGTTACCACCAATATATCACTGTCATAGCGAAGTTACTCTTTTAAGCTCTTTAAAATGTTCGTGAACAACCAAGAAGTTTCAGTGCTGCATGCAAGTGATGCACGCAACGCATACTCAACTACCCTGAAACATTCCAATCTTGTGCAACGCGTCCTACTACGGGTATATAAAGGCTCGCTGGCGCCCCTTGAAATCCCTAAGTTTTTTACTCCTAAATCAATATTCGAATGGAAACTGCGAGTTTTTAACCCTCACGCGTCCAGTGAAAACGGTGCCTACTATCGGCACCATATGAAAAAAAAGTGTTGGGTTGCCTACACCTTCTGAGCTGACACGAGAATAACACGGGACCAGGCAATATTCCTCCAGCTACCCAAGTGGTTTCTACTTAAGTTGAGGTATTGCGTAACGGGCGAAGGATGCATCAAAGTTCAGGCATAGGAGTGGTGGATGGCCATGAGTATGCAAGAATTGGGTCATTACTTTATGTGAACTTTCGCTTTGCTCTTCGTCCATGTCTACTTTCTTATCTCAACGGATTCTTGAAAACAGGTAGCCGCTGGGCACTCGCCCATCAAAAGCACTCGGGAAGGCCTAAAGTTTTTTGAAAACGTTTCATAAAGAAGTGAAGGATTGAAAGCTGCATATACTTTCAACTGCAGTGTTTCTCCACTGCAGTATCAATATATGAGGCTCTTGACATACAAATAAGGCTTTGGAACCAAAATAATCTGTCTATCTCCACCAAAAACCACAAAGCCCGTGACGCAGCCTTTACACTCAAGAAAGAACGTTAGTGATTGCCTATTCTTTCTGAATAATCAGGCTGAGCCGATCCAAACCCAGCTCTTAAATCAAGATATACAGCGGCCAAGCATTTGCGTGAACCATCGGTGCTACCACTGTCCCGAAAGGAGGCTAGCAATGTGTTTTCGCGTCTTTCATCCGGATATTGAAGCATAGGGAGACAGGATATACGAAGCGCACAGTCGGTACTGGAGATTGTGCCAGTTAAGAGGGGTGAAATAAGGTGCGTTTGATTAAGTTGTGATGGACCAATTAAGAACGAGCGTGCTGAAGGACTTTGCAAAGATGGGAAATAAAAAGGAGTCAGAGGATAAGGTTGATGATATGTGGAATGAGAAGCTGATTGCTGAGGAGTACAACTACCATCGCTCTCAAAACACTTGAAACGGGTATTCCAGGCTTCTACACAAACATCAATGGCAGCTGAGCACAGCAGTCCGTTCAAAGGCCCTGATGGTTGGAAAGTATAATGTCATTAGTGGAATGCTCTTGCTTAGTGCTTGTGAGTGAAGCATCCATCAAATTCTTACAAGTCAGTCAGCCAGTCAGACCAGCCTTCCAGTTTGGTGAAAGCTCCAAAAGTTCTCAGAGCAATACAATACTCCTGTCTAGAGTTACACTTGACAAGATTTCTTTTACGCCAGTTCTTCCGGCGCTACATGATGTGCAGATCTCATGGGGTCAGCAAGCCCGCCACAACCGGCAAGCTCCAATTCTGTGAAAACCGAAACTGAAGCTTTCAGCTATAAGCTTATCTAGCTTGTGGCGAAGTCTGCAAAGCCTTCAATCTATGCGACTTATACAATCCGGCTGTTTCCTCAGGAAGTACTCGTGCTTACACTGCACCATTGAGCCGATCTGCATCCAAATGATCGGAAATTACTTGTCGATGGGCTTCAAGCAACGCATGAGTCGGGGGTCAAAAAACTATTCTTTCTGTAACGCCCATTGCATTTTCTGGTGAACCTACCGAACTGCTTTTTTTGGCATAGAATGATTGCATTGAACCTTCAATTATATGTGTGGTGGGCGGGAGAGAAAGACCTCGAAAATCAGGCACACGATTCAAGACACACTTGTGTTGTTTCCTTTACTTGCTGAGCGGCCGTGAAAAGAAAATGAAACAATACTACGCGGTCTGATTGCAAGGATGGACCGTTCAAGCTGTGGGGGAAGTCGGAATTGTGGAACACGAAACAGTGTGGGGTGTCTCAAGGTCTAAATGAAGATCCCCGAAGCACTCTTTTATGAGCAAGTGACTTGGCCACTTTGTGGGAAGTGGAAATTCTATCCACCACAGAACATTGTTGAATATACGAACAGAAGTGTTTTGAACCTCAAAGCTGCAATTCGTGATGATCTTTAGCAAGTGGGCCAACTCCGGGGATGGCACTATGGGAAGCTTCAACCAAAGGCGCAACTGGGAGTCAGCAATCCTTGCACAGACTTGGATCCGTATCAATGGGACCACTCTCTTTAATTGGGAAAAATTCCAGTGGGTTAACAACTAAGGAGTCAAGTTGCACTGCACCCAAAGCATCAGTTCCCTTGGTTCCCTTCGTTACTGTTTAAACTGGTTGAACGTCTGGTCTCAGATGGAGTATACACCCATTCCACTACTCCTTTGACTGTTCCGGAAGCTCATCGGTTGCGTTCCTCTACTAATCCAAGCGCGAACTAGCAGGATCTCGTGGTTCTTGCCTATACAGGTTATACCAGATATCATGGTCTATCAAGTGATTTGTCCTGGCCCCCCACAGAATAACTCCTAGGCCAAGCCCTTCAGTCCGCAAAGTGCCTCATGTGCGTTCCGGCCATGTCATTGGCTTTCCAGTCCATGCTGTCTATCCATGCTGTCTATCCATGCTGTCTATCCATGCTGTCTATCCATGCTGTCTATTCATGCTGTCTATCCATGCTGTCTTGCTGTCTATCCATGCTGTCTATTCATGCTGTCTATTCATGCTGTCTATCCATGCTGTCTATCCATGCTGTCTATCCATGCTGTCTATCCATGCTGTCTATCCATGCTGTCTATCCATGCTGTCTTGTCCATCGCCTAGCCCATCACCAAAAATCAGGACCTCGTCTACTGGTGCGTCGAATGAATTGTATTAGCAATATAATATAGCATCTTAGCAGGCGAGGCGGACGAGGCGATGGCGGGCCCGCCTCTCTTTCTTGAGCAAAGAGATTTCTCTCCGGAACTTATACTTGGACCTGTGGTCGGCCGGGTCAAGCTCGTTGGGCCGCTGTAGGCCGCGGAGCGTCAACTGCTGGCGCTTGATGCTGGCGCCGAAATGGGTGTTCATGTTCTCAAAGATCATGCGGCTCTTGTCCAAGACATTGATGTCGTCCCACAAGAGCCTCTTGAAGCCATCGGTGCAAATGGTGGAGTAGAGCGCCAAGAACTCCTTGAAGGCGCGGAGGCTCTCCAACGAAGACTCCATGTCGGCGGCGCTCACGTGGTTGGCCAAGATGAAGCGCTGGTACTGCGCCAACAAGTCGTCGCGCATCTTCAAGATCTTGCGGCTCTGCTTGAAGAGCGCAATGGTCTTTTCGGAGAAGCCGGCCAAGATATCGTGGATCTCGGCCTTGACCGCGCGGAGCTGCTTGCGCAGGTCGCGGATCAGCTGCACGCAGCGGCGGAGCCGGAGCATCCAGTAGGCGCGGTCAAAGGGGGCGCGGTCAGAGGCGCGGTCAGAGGCGCGGTCAGAGGGGCCGCTGGCGGGGTCAGAGGCGGCGGGGTCCTGGAGCGCCTCCGCCACCAACACGTACTCCGTCTGGAGCCCGCACGTGAGCAGGAGGATCTCGCCCAACTTGCGGCGGAGCCGGAGCATGCGCTTGATGTAGCGGATGATGCTCTCGTAGTTCACGTCCACCTCAAAGTGCTTGACATTGAGGAGAATCAACTCAAACTCCTTGAGCGTGGCGAGCACCGTGGCCCGCGCGCCGCGGCCCTTGCACGTGGCGCCGAGCTTCTTGGCCATGTTGTCGACGTTCTCCATGAGGTTGGCCAAGATCTTGAACCCCACCTTCTCCGAGTGGCTGCCGTGGCGGAGCCGCACCTCCTTGGTGGGCGCCTTGAGGCACCCGCGGATGCGCACCGCCGCGGGCTTGGCGTCGCGCGCCCGCAAGTCCCACTTGCTGATGTCCGCGTGGTCCCAGTCCAGGTCCGACTCGTCGTCCGAGTCGTCGCACGCGAGCCGGAGCTGCGGGCAGTTGGCGTCGATGTCCTCCTCGAACTTGATGGCCTTTTTCTTTTCCTTCAACGGCGACGCCACCGCGTCCTCCATCTGCAACACGAGCAACTCCGTTTGCATCCAGAACGAGTTGCCATTGACAAAGATTTGCTGGCACGACTCGATGTAGTCCTGGCCGAGCTCGTCCTCCAGGCGCGGCGCGTTTTTAACGTCCACCATGGACGTTTTGCCGTCGTCCTCGGGCACCGGCACGGGCGCGGGCACGGGCACGAGCACGGGGCGGGCGTCGGCGCCGGCGCGGGCCCGCGGCTTCTTGGGCTCGCGCGCCTTGGGCTCCGCGGCCTTGCTGGCCTCGATGTTGCTCTTTTCCACAAACTGGTTGAGCTCGGCCATGAACCCGCGCGACTGGAACATGCGCGGCACCTCCTTCTCGTCGGGGAACACCAACTTGTAGAGGCACGTGTCCTCTGCGCACGTGCCGGCGCCGGGGTCGGCCACGTGCTCCACCAGGTCGAAGCACTCCGAGAACAAGTCGCAGGGCGCGGCCTTGGTGTTGCCCTGCCGGAAGATCAGCTTGGCGCGGCCGGGTGACGCGTTGCTGGGTACGGAGTCGTCCGAGTCCGAGTCCGAGCCGGGGCCGCCGTCTGGCTCGCCCTCGGGCCCCTGCAGCTCTTCGTCCGAGGTTTCCTCATGGGGGGGATTCGCTTCTCGGTCATTTTCCGAGTCGCAGTCCCACCAGGACTGGCCCATTTTGGTACACACATTGTTTTGTATGAATGTAGCCTTTGCTGGCGTAGCGGCGGGGGCGTCCTTTGTGTCCACCGATTCTTTGTCCGCGTCCACCGATTCTTTGTCCGCGTCCGATGCGATTTTGTCCACTAATTCTTTGTCCGCGTCCACCATGTTTTTGTCCGCTGATTCTTTGTCCACTGCGATTTTCACTGATTCTTTGTCCACTGCGATTTTCACTGATTCTTTGTCCACTGCGATTTTCACTGATTCTTTGTCCACTGCGATGTCCACTGATTCTTTGTCCGCGTCCACTTTGTCTGTGGCCGCGTCCCTTTCCTCCAAGGCCTCGGCCTTTGCGTCGGTGCCCGCTCCCGTGGCGCCCGGGCTGGAAAGCTCCGGCGTCTCGGGAATCAAATAGTCCGGCGAGCGGGGAGTGGCCGGGGTCTCGCAGTCGGAAACCTCGGGCGAGCTCGGAATGGGCGAGTCCCACATCTCGGGCGTTGCAAGCTGGAACGGGTGCAAATCGCGCGGCCCTGCAGGCTGCGGAAGGCACATCTGCGGAGGACATGCCTTCGGGGCCACCGGCGCATGGTCCACATACACCACGGGCCGCCGCCCAAAGTCCGCAATGTCCAAGCAGATGCTGGCCCGGCAACTGCTAAAGAGCGGGCTCTCGAGGCCGACCCCGCACAAGTTGAGCAAGCTTTCGCGCGTGTGCCACCGAGACACAATGGACTTGAGCTCGTGCGACTCCAGCTGGTGCCGGGCCCCAATGCACTTGATGGAGCCGTGCGGCAACGCCTCGGGGACGCTGGCGAGGCTCGCCCGGACCGGCACAACTCGCCCGCACACTTCAACCTGCAAGCTTTGCGACGCCCGCGTCAGCGTGGCCTTGGGACGAGGCTCGGGCTCGGCGCATGCAAGCCCCTGGCGCCCGGCTGGCACCTCCACAAGCGCCGCGGGCACCTCCACAAGCGCCGCGGGCACCTCCACAAGCGCCGCGGGCACCTCCACAAGCCCCGCGGGGTCGCCCCTGTTCTCCAAGGTTCGGAACACATCGAAGCACCGCATGCCAAGCGTGGTCATGTCAAAGTCGCGGTCGTCGCCGCCCATGAAGGACCTTCTCTCGTCCGGCTCAAAGTAGCACACGAGAATCGAGTCCAAGTCGCCCACGGACTTGAGCCGCGGCTTGCGCTGGCCCACGGCCTTTTCGGCAGACAGCGCCTCGAAGTCCAGCACCGAGCACGTGATGGACGTCACCGAGTTGATTCGGAGCTCGCCCTGTGCGCTGGTACCTTGCTCCACCGACACAAACACGGCCACCGGGTCGGCGGCCGGGCGCAGCGGCGCCATGTATGGTTCGGCCTCGGAGAGTGGCACCGTGCTCAATGGTTCCATCTGCACCACGGGTTTGCGGGTACATGGCCCGACCATTTGTCCCGCCTCCGAGGGCAGTTGGTGCACTGGCCCGTCGGGGACTTTAGCCAGTCCTGGCTTTGCGCCAGCATCCAAGGGGTTTGCGCCGCCCACGGGGTTTGCGCCGTCCACGGGGTTTGCGCCGTCCACGGGGTTTGCGCCGTCGATGGAGTTTGTGCCAGCATCCAAGGGGTTTGTGCCAGCGTCCACGGGGTTTGCAGCAGACATTTCGGCAGCGCCTGCAGGTCTGCCACAAGCCCTTGCGTCGTAAGAGCTGCGCTTGCGTGACGCCTTTCTGCCCTTCTTGCCCTTTCTCTTCTTGACCTTTCCGCGGAACCGGCGGAGAGGCTTCTGGGCCGGCCCGCCCGCGGGCTCCGCGTCCTCGCCGTCCAAGGCGGCGTCCACGTCATCCGAGGCGCCAAGCTCCTCGCCCACAACAGTGACCGAGGGCACAGGGTCGCCCACGGCCTCCACAGTGCTCACCAGAGGCATGTTCTTGGTCACCTCCTGGAGAGACCTGCGCGACTCGTGCGCCCAGAGATCCGAGTCCTCGTTGGCGCCAGGCCCCAAAGCAACAAGCGTGGGG
Source organism: Metschnikowia bowlesiae (assembly GCA_002370295.1). NCBI lineage: Eukaryota > Fungi > Ascomycota > Pichiomycetes > Serinales > Metschnikowiaceae > Metschnikowia > Metschnikowia bowlesiae. The sequence continues at coordinate 13,089 of NLAK01000094.1, read as the reverse complement.
TAGCCAATCTTGATGGACGGAGGCGCGGCCTGGCGATAGTCCTGGGGCTTGGGCTTGCGCACGAACCGGGGGATGTTCTTGAATTTCTTTCCGAAAAAGTTCGACATTGCCAAAGCTTGCAATTCACGAGTGATCCACTAAGAGGGATTGGGGTGTTCGATGGGGTGAAGTGGTCTGAGGTGAACTTGTCTGAGATCAAGTTGTCTGAGATCAAGTTGTCTGAGATCAAGTGGTCTGAGTTCAAGTTGTCTGAGTTCAAGTTGTCTGAGATCAAGTTGTCTGAGTTCAAGTTGTCTGAGTTCAAGTTGTCTGAGTTCAAGTGGTCTGAGTTCAAGTTGTCTGAATTCAAGTTGATTCTGAGAAATGCACAGAGTCGGAGGGCTTGAAGTTAGAAGTACTGTCAGTCAATGTCAGGAAAGTCAAAGAAGTCAAAGAAGGCAATGAAGTCAATGTCAGTCAGAATAATCAATGAAGTCAATGAAGTCAGAATAGTCAATGTCAGGCAAGAGTCAATGTCAGGGAAAGTCAAAGAAGTCAAAGAAGGCAATGAAGTCAATGTCAGTCAAGTGTCAATTCAGTCAAGTGTCAAAGTCAAGTGTCAATTCAGTCAAGTGTCAATTCAGTCGATTGTCGGGGTCAATTCAATTGCAGAGTCAATTCAATTGCGGGAGTGTCAGTTCAAATTGGCAGATGAGTCAATTCAAAATGGCAGTTGTTGGTGGGGAGAAAGCAAACCAAGGGGCAGATCCAAGTGCTTTTATAGATGAAGGCACAAAGTGGTCGGCCCGCGGAACATACAACAATTGGAGGGTGCCGATTTGGCACATGCTGCAGCGGTGACAAAAACGGATCTGGAGCGCCCAGCAGAGCAAAATTGCGGCGCCACCCGCACGCGGACATTGGTGCTGGCGAATTTGCCATCAGCCTGCCCAAATTTCCTTTTCGCAGCCGTGATTGTGCCTCTCCATGCATGGAACCCGGTGCGCACATGCGCAGACAGAGACGAAAATGCCGTGCTGAGCTTTGGCTTTGTGCTGGTCTGCCCGTCCCGGGGCCGTCAGTCCCTGCACACCAGCCACAGCGCCATAGTTGGATTTGGGTGCCGCAAGTCACGGACGGTCTCCAGCGGGCCTGCTGGGGCTCGGCAGGTGAGCTCCGGTGCACGGGTGTGGCCAGGTGCACGGGTGTGAAATGTGCACGGGTGTGAAATGTGCACGGGTGTGAGGCAGACTGAGCGCGAGGATGGCCTTCATCCTGCTCCACATGTTTCCTCTCTGGAGAGCTGTGACCCGCCATGCAGCACCCGGCATCTGCGGTAGCCGTGCCATGCACCCATTGGCAGCTGTGCCGTGGCCATCCAGGTTCGGATTCTGCTGCACGGCCGTGGCGCCCAAATCAAATCGCGCCCTTCCGCCGCGCCCAATGTGGCTCATCAAGGAGGACGAGCTCGAGGAGAAGTTCATCAAGGGCGGCGGGCCCGGCGGCCAGAAAGTCAACAAATCCAACTCCAGGGTGCAAATCTCCCATAAGCCCACGGGAATTGTGGTGGACTCGCAGTACCTGCGCTCGCAGAACAAAAACCGCATCCGGGCGCGGGAGATCCTCGCCATGAGACTCGAGCAGTTGCAAGATCCGGAAAACTGTCGCCTTGCCGTAATAGCTGCACGCAAGGCTAAGCTCAAGGCCAACCGGGCGAAGAAGGCCGCCAAGAAGTACGCGCAAGCGCAGCGGAAGGAGGAGCGTTTGGAGGCCAAGAAGAGGAAGCACGCGGAGTTTGTTGCTGCTCTGATGGAGAAGAAGGAGCTGCAGAGGGAGTACCATAGGAATTTGACGCAGAACCAGAGTGAGTTGGAAAGGCATCTGGACGAGGGGAAGAAACATCTGGGCGTGTCCAAAAACCACCTGAGCCAGTCCAAGAACCTGAGCCAGTCCAAGAACCATCGGAGCCAGTCCAAGAATCACCTGGGAGAGTCCAAGAACCACCTGAGCCAGTCTGAAAACCACCTGAGCCAGTCCAAAAACCACCTGAGCCAGTCCAAGCAGCACCTGAGCCAGTCCAAGCAGCACCTGAGCCAGTCCAAGCAGCACCTGATCCAGTCCAAGCAGCACCTGAGCACAGAGTCCATCTTTGACATCGAAACAGAAATCGACGAGCTCCTAGCCAAACTGCATGGCCGGAAAACGTAAGCCGAAGGCTTGGATCCAGGAAAAACCCTTGTAGCATACCGAAACCCTCTGGCAAAGGTGCAAGAGAAACAGACCATAGACTCAAGAATTGACCCATCACAGTATCAACAACCCCGACGGACAAGAGTACCATCATATCACGACTTCTAAACAAGACATCGTGACTCCAATGGTAGAGGATCCCAAAGCCAAACGAGCCGAGTTCTCGTGGCACGCTTGTGACACCTCTGGGTTTGCTGTTAGTCTAGCGCTTCCTTGTATCTTATTCGGCGGTATCTCACAGGTCCATGCTCTAGATTTGTAGCATCTTTTGGGGCTTCGAGGTCCGAACAGGCCCTTTTGGTGATTTCCCCGTGTGCTCTAAACAGCCAACCTGGAGGTTCTTTGAAAGGAAGCCACGGGATCCGGGAGAGGCACTTTTGCTGGAACGTTGACCAGGGGTGAATTGCGTTTCGTTCAAAATGCCAACAGTTCGATACCTGAAATTCGCTGCCACCTTAGTTGATTTCGAGGAACAAAAGACTTGAATCACCACGCGGTGAGATAACGCAACGCTGCAAGGAGACAGATAGTCCAGAAGGGGCAGCTCCCATTCAACATAGGCATCTCCCATCGCTCAAAACAATGGCATACTACCCATGGTGTTTGCGCAATGAATCCACTCCTCTTGGATTGATGCGTGTCCACCACAATGATCGGGTTCTTTCTCGTGGTACCCTGCTCCCCTTTTCATATCCAGTAGCGAATGTCCTCGATTCCATGACGTCCGTGTATGTCAATTTCTGTGGCATCCCACTTCATCTCGAGCCACTATTCCAGCACTATTCCAGAGCATGTGCTTCTTTCCCGAATAAGCCCTTCAAATCTGCATTCTTTTCGCGTTCAACTTCGTTTCGACTCGATCACGGTACAACAAGGCGGTGTGGTTTCTCCCGTCTGCTCGATTCAATGTAATGATGCCGCGTGAACCTCAGCAGCTGAAACACCTTCGAAACTAAGCCGGCGTTTGCAAGCCCATCACAAGAGTAGTATTTTGAGCGTCCTGTGGGTTCTGCCAGTTGGCTAACCTCCTGAGCTTTTTCGATCTGATCTCAACCAAGCAGAATGGGTTGCATGATGTGCCCCTGTTTCGCAGTTCGGCTGGTGCTGATGCCAAGGCTGACTAACAGATCTCAATGACAAGTCGTTCAAAGAGTCGAGCACTTCTCAGCCACAGCGATTGCACAGCCCTCAGGATTGAGACCGGTGCCTCTTGCGGTCCGTACCGCGGTTATACGTCTTCCAGTCGTCCAACGCCTTCATCGCCTCCTTCCAATTTTCCTGCAACACCTTGTTTTCCTGTACCAATTGCTGCACAGTCTTGTGGGAGTCGTTTTCTGCTGATTTGCGTGGCACCACCGCCTCCAATAGGCTCTGCACATTGTGATAATGGTTGTAGATGCTGGACAATAGCGGCCGTGATACCTCCTCGAAAGGCTCAATCTCGGAGTTGGCGTCGATGCTTCCGTTGACGTCGATATAGTCAGACGGGCTGGGGATGGCCCCGGACTCGCCGCTTTTGATGCTCAGCGGCAGGATCTTGAGGTTGACATTGTGGAGGTATGTGTTGGCCTCTTTGACGAACCTGGAGTAGCGTGAGTTCTCTTTCATGAGGTTTTCGATGAGGTCCGAGAGCTGCGCCGCAATCTCCTCGTACTCCCGCGTGACAAACGCCTCCAAACCCTGCGGTTTCTCCGGGCCGTGAGACGTATCCACTATCGCCTTGTTGTTGAAGATCACATTGGAGTTGGTTTCCTGCACGGGGTGCCTCTTGAGGGACGGGTTTCCGTAAGTGAGCGTATTCGAGAGGTTCCTCGAGTCCAAGAGCTTGTCCTTGAGGCTGGAGATCTCCAACGCCTTCTTCCGCATCTCCACGTCGTACTTGGCCTCCAAATCGCTATTAAGGGCGCGAAGCCGTTGGATATCGTGGATATGCGCTTTCTGAGCCTTCTCCAACACGCCGATCTGTTCCTTGAGGCTTTTGGTTTCGAAGGTGGCGGTCTTGTCGATTTTCTGCTCCAAAGCACCGTTTCTGGCCTCGCTCATGGCCAACTTACGCTCGCTTTCTTGAAGCGCCTTCTCGGTGTGCGCCAACGTCTTGTTGAAGGTCTTGTTTTGGCTGCTGGTTTTGTCAATGGCCTGGCAAAGCGAGTAGATGAGGTTGATGACGTTTTTGTCGTTGTTGTAAATACGCTCGTGGGTTTCTAGCACCAAGGAGTCCTTGTGGGGCTGGTCGGCAATGATTTCGGGCCAGTTTATGGTGGGGAAGAGGAGTTTTTCCGACGCGTAGCCTTTGGATAGAAGCGTGGCATTCACCAAGTCGGCCGCGTTCCGGATGGACTCGACGTTTAGGTATTCTGGCATGGTTGGGTGTGGGGAGGCTGGGCTGGGGGGTAGCCTTGGTTGCGTGGAGAAGGGGCGGTGCACGGGTGTGGTGTATGGGTTTGGACACTCAAATGTCTCACACTCCAAAATGGCCTTATGTCGTGGATGTTCGGCGAGGGCATTGCAGATGTGCGCGGGAGTGTTTACTCGTGCGATGTCGCACTATGTGCACGATCCGGATCCATTCTGCAGGATACGTCCACCTTGATACAACGCTTCTTGCAGGCCCTGCTTTGAAGTGCTGTCCATCGATCTGCAGATATGTATGTCTCTACCAGCTAAGAAATGAAATGCCCGACCCGTGCGTCGGACCTGCGTGATCTATTCCCGCCACTGCATGCCGGCTTTGCATCTGTAGTACTGCCGGCTGGGGCTTCCACGCCGATGTCAACAGTACAAGCGATCCGAAAAGCCAGAACCGGCAATTTGACTGCGAAAAGACGACATCTCTAATAATACTGCACGGAGCTTCCCCATGGGCGTCACGTGACCTTACCGAGGGTCTAGCCGGCAGTACTGAGCTGGGTAATTTCGACTTTCAACAGGTGGTTGTTCCGGCACGGAGAGGGGGTTGGCAGAAACGAAGCAGCCCCAGGCCTATAGTGTGGGTCACGTGACGCCGCCCGGATCTCTATGACTCCGAAAAAGACTTCCGGCTGCTTTGTATGAGGCCACGGTAATAACGCACTTTCTCTAGAGACATACATTCCGAGGACACCTGCCACGATGTACGCCTTGAACTTTTGAAAACCTACGGACATGTGGCGTATGCATAAAATGTAGCCATGTTTCATGTACACACAGGTCTACATGTATTCGATGTATTTAAGGGCGGGAATCCCCCGAAGCAGCCCATAACCCGCCTATTTTTTATGGGTGTCATTACAATGTGAGACCTTGGAAGCCGCGCTGTGATGGGAGCCCCATGGCTGTGGCCTCCAGATCCTCACTCGAACTCCTCAATCACTGAATCCCAACTTCCCCCCCTGAACAGGACTTACGACCACCAACCAACGAGAGACTCCATGAAGACCCAGACAAAATTTCAAACCCGCCGAATGTGACTCCAAGACTATCAGTACACCAGCAACGCGCCATAATCCAACGACTGGTACAGTCAACCCATTATATTAGGTATTTGAAAGCCCCCGTCTTCAAGAAATGCATAGCAAAGTGGCCTAGACTTCTTGGAAAAGCGGCACTCGATCATAAGGGCGGCGAAGCTCCTCCTGCTCAGGCTGCAAATACTATCGATACGACTGCTGACACGTCACTGACTATCAGGACCCAGACGTGCCCCCTTGATTACTCAAGTCATGCACAAGGGGAAATTCGGGTTTTTTCTAGCGAAGTGGCATGAGCGATACCGGGGGTATCCAGACCCACTAGGGGACACACCTGGCATGACTCCCGACACGCAAGCTCATGAAGGCTCTATAAGCATTCAGTGTTACTAAGCACAGATGCAATGTTTGTTTCAGGTTTCGCAGCCACGAATACATACAATGCAATCTTGACATGGGAGGGGCTTGATCCTTAATCCACATTGCAAGAGATTCCAGAGTGATGTGCTCTTGGGCAGCATCAAGTGGAACCCTACCTTGGCTAGAAAACCCACGTCTTCGAGGATGCCATTGACCAACAAATTTGGAATATCCATTGCATTTGAGAACTAAGAATATCCGTGTGAAGAAACTATTACTGGCTCCGAGGTTGCGGTGGTAATCGCAAATTTGCCGCCATCTGAAAATGCCCGGTGCCTAATCCTTCTAAACTTTGCTGGTGCAGACGTGGCGGGCTACGAGGTTCCACCATGGTTTTGCGCCGTGTACTTCTTGAGGTGTGTCATCAGAAACAATTTCATCTTGTGCTACTACAGTTTGATTTTTAGTGCAGGATGTTCGATACTGTGATGTCGAGTACCATGTTTAGAACCACACTGGCGCATCAAAATCAAAGGGCAATTGAAATTCGTCCAGTTGCTCATTAAGGCCTCGACCTACTGCGGACTACAAGGCACGCGCATTCTATGTCTTGAATATTTAGCCGAGCCCAAGCCCGAAAATTTGATGGATAACTCGAGCTCAACCTCTAGTGATGCTCGTCCTCCTCTTCGAAAACAAACCAGTCTTCAGTAGGAGCGGCCTCAGCGGCAGGGGCGGACTCGGTCTCGACATTGGAAGACTCGTAAGCAGCAACCGAGTCGGCGCTCACTTCTTCCGATGGCACAGCAGGTTTGCTTGGGATCTGGAACTTCTTGACGGCATCTGCAGCGTCCGACGAGACGGGGCTGGGCTTGAACTGCTTGATTTGCTGGACGTACAAGTCAGCAATCAAGTTGCTTCTCTGTGGGGTAACAGAGAACAATCTCTTAGAGGTCAATGCACGCTGCTGTTAGTATTGTTGGTCTTTTGCGTGATGCGGAGGAGGTGGGCAAGGCCGTTGGAGGGAGGAATTGCGCTTGGAGGAATGAAACGGGCTCAGAAGGAAAATTGAACCGGCCAGAGACGTCATTTTGATGTATCATGCAGATACACCATCACAACGCTTCAAAAATGGACACTTTTCTATACCACAGCGACATGCAGCCTAGCCATCTGGCAAGCAGGACTTTGGCTGGAGGCCACTAGTGAGAATCAGCAATGACCTCACTCATGAAACGATGCAGCCAAGCGTCGTATTTTTCAGAAACTCTGGCCAACCGTTGTACCCCAGAGTCGTATACGCATTGATGGCGACAAGCCGTATACACCATCATGGCGACAAGCCACATACGCCATCATGGGGACAAGCGACGTACGCATTCATGGAGACTTTGAGCTTGCTCCAATGCAGTAAGACACCATCTCTTACTAATAAGCAACTGAAGACCGCTCAGTGTCTGAATTATCCCTGAGGTAGTGAGCTCCAGATAGTACTCCAGCTTCCAAACCAGGAAAACCTGTTGCTTCTGCCTGGTGCTTCTGCCTGGTGCTTCTGCCTGGTCTCTTCCAAGATGATTTGGGCCGAGTCTGTTTCTCCAGTATCCACTATTTGTTTCATACGGTACTGCTTTCCCTATTCTGATGCCACATCCATTTCTGATGCCAAATCCAAATTCTGTTGTCAGATCCAATTCTGTTCGATCCCCTATTTCATAATCGATCCCATTTTCCATTCTAGTTCGGAGCCCATTTTGATCGCTCTGCTCGTCAGATCAACTTTCCATAAACAACCACTCAGCCCTACTTGTTTTCGGGCCATGGATCTGAACCTGGCGGCATATTCCGTGACGCCGACCCAGCCAACAACGACGCTCTCTAAACGGCAACCACGTGGATTTGGACCCGAGTGGTACTCTCTATTGCAGCTCTAGCAGTTCACTTGATCATGGGTGGCTCCGTAGAAGGTGCCGCTGGTCGTCGTAATGGCGGTGAATCATAACGCTTGGCTGGACTTTGATTGGAGAAAGAAAAGAGCACATATAGTTTGTGGCCGATGGATTTGTACCTGACAATTTCTCTCTCTGCACTAACGTGACTCGACACTGATACATACAATTGATTGCTTGAACATGGTCTATACAGTGGAGGTCTGGCGCTATGAGAAGTTTACTTTTCCGAGAGTCGGGGCGTGCACTGCCCAACCCGGCGCGCGCTGCGACGCTCATTGGCCGAGGCAGCCCCAGTCACGTGCGCAGCGGGTATGCTCGAAGAGTCCGACTGTTCCTAGAACAGCAGCTCGGGAAGCACCAATACTCCAGAATGAATAAAACAACCCACGCGCAGCGTTGGAGGCCGTGCTGGCCGGCAGCAGCCGCACACCCGTGCACCGCACCCGTGCACCGAGCGCTTGCCCCTGTTTCTATCGCTCCCTTATGTGCAGTCGCACCCGTACACCGCGGCTCCATAACGCATAACGCCCCCCATCCAAGCTCTCCGTACCCACTCCTTCCCGTCCCATGCCCAAGTACTACTGCGACTACTGCAAGTCGTACCTCACGCACGACACCATGAGTGTGCGCAAGTCCCATCTCTCCGGAAGAAACCATATCCGGCTCTATTGCCAGTACTACGAGGAGCAGGCCAAGCAGCTTGGCATCTGGGACCCATCCGAGTTCAAGTACGAGGTGGGCGTGGACTACCTAGCGTCCGTGGGCCCGTCGCCGGAAAAATACGCCAAGCTCCGGCTTCTTGAGCGTGAAAAGTCCACGGTCCGGCGGGCTGAATCACTGCAGCAAGACTTCTGTCTTCCGCCGCCTCCCAACTTGGCCAATTTGCCTGCTCCGCCTCCCTCTGTGTTGCGCCACACCGACGAGTACATGCGGCTGATAAGCGTGCACATGGCCCGTCAGGAGACTAATCTATAGGGGTGTGGCCGTGAGCCTTTGTGATCGATATCTGTGAGCAGGGCCCGATTGAAGGTATCGTTGACCAAACGCGATTCTCGATGGACGGCCCCGCTTCGAGTTCGCCTGCCAGATTCGGGGCTGGAACATGGTGCTAGTGAGCGAGATGTACTACATGGGTGCTCGTTAGGCCACCTGCAGTGTGTCTTACCCGTCAATGTCAGGTACTAATTGACACTAATATCTCGGCCAGTGGTCAGGCCCACGTTTATGGAAAGTGGTGATTGAGAGCTCCGCAGGGAACAGCTCCACAGGGAACAGCTCCACAGGGAACAGCTCCACAGACGAACAGCTCCACAGGGAACAGCTCCACAGGGAACAGCTCCACAGACGAACAGCTCCACAGGCGATGGTAATGCTTCATCAGGGGACTTCTCGAAGCCATACAACGCCTTCTGCTCGATTGAATGCATCAGAAGACTCAAGCCTAAAAGGAACTGACGCAAGGGTCTGACGCTAGGGTCTGACTGAGCTGGTCTGATGCGAGCATTTGTACCAAGCCATCACGAAAGTCACTACAGAATTGAAGCATGATATGGCTCAAGCGTTCCAAATCCAACGAGTGTATCAATGGCATTGGTGTGGCCCGGTGCAGCATTGTCTGCTTCTTGTCAAGGAATGCACGTTACGCTGACTTCTTCGGCAATTCACTCACTCCCGCTGTGTCAGTTTGCATTGTGCCAAAGACGGTGTGTGACTGCGCATAGCTTTCAACGGATGTTCTTATTTCGAGGCCTGACTTTGGATAGTGCCTTTCGGATGCGGCCTACAGCTTGTTTTCAAACATTATAATAGATTGGGACTGCTCACTTTATTGCTAAAGAGGGTGCTCATCCATCGGCCGATCGATGTATCCACTGGCAATCCAGGCACGACGGGATGTTTGACTAGGCTCAAGAAGACAGGTCCAATATTACGGCTAATCGATGAACTCTTGCACATCCTGCAGACGTTTCACTCAGCCAGACTTGACCAAGTCTGAATTTGTTCTTCAACGACCATGAACGGCATCGATCTGGGAATTTGGAGTAACAAGAAGGATTCACAACAGGCGACACAACTGAATAGCCTTCATGCGCCATTTCTGGAGAATGGAAACAGCGTGGCTGAAGAGAGAAATCTCGATGGCTTGTTTTTACAAGAAGAGCAAATCTGCAGGTCGAGCTCTAGATTCGCCCGTACATCCCTAAGTGGACTTTCCTGGACTAGAAGATCAGGCTCACCCATCGAGAGGGGCATTCTGGGCCCTAACCCAATCCGAGTCTATATCAACTGAGGTCACGAATAAGCCCAAAATACACCTGAGGCATCAGTTGCAGCACAACTGGTTCCAATGGCATGGGCGATGGGAGGGTTGAAAAGATTACACGACATTCGACTGGGGCTGTTATTGAACAAGATCTCCTCATTATGTGATTCCCATTGGATCAATGCATTTGCTATGGTCTAATGTGTTTCTTTAAAGCCTGAAACTCCTTGAATATAGGGCCTGACTGCACACAGAACCGGCGGTTTGATGAGTTCCGTTCTTCGGAATCTGGTGGAATTTATTTGGGTCCCCTGGTGGCCCTTCCGAGAAGCTCATTTGGGCTGGCGATCAAGCCAAAGGTCCGGTGCTAATAGATGCCACACGCTAAGAATGTGGTGCTGGCTCAACAACTGTATCCATTGCGGACTTCAAAATGAAACTTGGAAATGCCAATTTGTCCCTGAGCACATTTGGTCAACTTACTTTGGCGTCACTTTACGTGGGATGTAATCCAAGTGTCGGGTTACGCTTTCTTGCTGGAAGACTCTTGCTGAATGCATCAACATAGCTACTGAGTTTGTCAGATCCACCGTGGGTAGTGCGCTACCCATAGATACGCGGGTTGCGACGTGCGGTTACAAGGTGAGCCGTCCGCACGTGGAGAAGGACGTCTATCTCCAGGCCCAGGCGAGGCGCTGCACCTTATCGGGCGCCATGCCGAGGCTTTACTCGAATGGAACGGCGAGGTTTTCTCCGCCAGCTCTGCCTGAGACAAGCCCGATTGGGACCCGATTGGGACCCTTTTGGGCAACACTTCTACGACCGTCCAGTCCCCACCCCGCCATGAGGCGTCCAATCGGCGCTAGTTTTCACTCATTTAAGTTAGGATGATCCTTTGTTTCAGGGATCTTCAACGAACGCATCTTTAAGTCCTTGACGTTAACAAAGAAACACAACATACCAGATGTCCTGACTTAGCATATGGGTAGTGCACGACCCTGGGGTCTAATATCCCATTTCTGTATACACCCCTTTTAAAGTTCAATCTCCCTTGATTGCAAATCCGCATAGCCGTCACCTCAGCTTCTCCTACGTAATATCCGGCAAGTTAGTCCAGCCCGGAGGACGGCTTCCATGGAGTAACATCGCAAGTCGTGCAGGACCCATCGGGCACTAAAGTAGCTCGATTCATATTTCAAGGGTCAATCCGTCAACAAAGTCGGTGGTTTGTTCCAAGCCTCTGGTTTAGTGAAGAATGTGATACTTGAGCCTGGGGTGTACGGGTGTGTGCCGGGTCTACTGAACCATCAAGGTTGGGCAGACTAAGTGCCAGACTGGTTCAGAATTAGCTCCTCCAAATGACTAATGGTCAGTTTAGCCCTGGCCGTTTTGGTCTGGTGGAGTCACTCGAGGGGGTTGTAGTCTATTTGGAAAGGTTGTCCAAAGTGGGTGCAAGTAAGCAAGTACAAACCCGGTGCCTGTCAAAAGTGGGTACAAGTACAAACCGATGCATGTCAAAATAGGTAGGTGTTTCCGACAAGAGGCTATTGAAGTTCATAGCAATTGCCACCACACCCCCGTGATCCTAGCCATAGCCGATCCAGGTCCGTCCGCCTGGTTTCCACGCATGGAGTCTCACCGTAAACGGGTCGCAGCCTATTGTCAATTCAGGCCAATTCCAAGGCTAGCCGATTGGCCTTGGCTTGCAGGGAACGGGCTGTTAATTGTTGGGGAAGGATGGAGCCTGAAAATTATGTAGGCAGTGAGCCCAGCACTTCCAAAAGAGGGAAGTCGAGGCCAGAAATGTCCAGTGGACCAAAACATAGGATTCATACGCTTGCAGCAGTCACAAAGATACAAATAAAAAGATACAAATAAAAAAGATACAAATAAAAAAGATACAAATAAACACTCTGCGGAAGCGGTCTTTGGCCGTCCAGTCAATTGGTCCTGCATCTTTTCCCTTCTCCCTGTGAAAAGGTGTGGTGAGGCGCAGGCGTGGCTGACTACGCAGACCTTTTTCGCCCACTCCGCAATCGCAAAAAAGAAGAGATATAGAAATAGTTGGAGAAACTTAAATTAACTTGATTATGTTTGAATGTGGGTTCCATCTTGTCGCTCAAAAGTATTAAATAAAACTTGCTTTCGCTTTTATACTTGCTTTCGCTTTTATACTTTTTTGTATACTTTATTGACATGATCGCGGACTAGCTCTCGTTATATAATGTGTCTTGCTCTAAGATCGTGTAAATATATTGATTGAATAAGTTGACCACACAGGAAAACCCTGGTTGATTTGACCAATCACCTTTTCAATTTCCTCAATGACCTTATCGCCATGGCCAGCGATGGAAGTGCGGAGCGTCAGCTCGGGTGAGATCAAGTTGGCCGCCACAACTGAGCTCTCTGGAACCGCCACCGAAAGAGGAGTCTTCTCAACTACTGGTTTCACAAACGGTAACGTAGGAGCCTCTCTGTCCGAATAAAACTTACCTGAGTCAAATAGACTTGTGGTGTTCGCAGGTGTGACCAGCCCTGCTGTAGCCTGCGCACCAGTGCCAGCCTCTTGAACCACGTTTTTGTTTTTCATCCATGTCAACGGCCCAGGACTTATAAAAGTACTATTGTCGACATTGACAGACTGGAACGTCAGAATACGCTCTTTGAAATCACTGGAGCGCATGGTGCGATACTCGGAGAGCTCGCGCTCCTCGGCGAGTAGCTCGCTGTCCAAACGGACCAGCTTGCGGGTGCCGGCATTGGACGGCCTTATGGAATTGACCAATTCCGTGTCCACCGACTTGAAACCAGTCCGACTTGCAAATACTCGGACTTTGCACGC